>JAPKLY010002691.1:0-22928 GCA_026898435.1 Prunella vulgaris | reverse complement strand
GCCGATGAAGCAATTCTGGGACCCGGGATTGCGGAGGCTTCAGGAGAGGGTCCACCAGGTCTGGTCCGAGTCAGAGGAAAATGGATCACCCCCGAGTCACTATATGTTCAGAACTCCTCACGAGCTCTTGCCAATCTTTACAGAAGGGTAATCCTCGTCGAGAGAAAAACTAGCCGGGTTGGTTCAAATTCTGAAGTGCTGAATAAGAAGATGACTAGGCTGGATCGTGACCTGAATGAGATGGGTTCTGACATGAATGCTGCCATTGATCTTCTTGGAGAAGTCAGGACTCAACACTCAGTAGATCTAACTGCTATCTCTGAGCAAGCAAAATGGGCCATTCAAAGCTGCAATCAAATGGTCTCTGATGCGCAAACTCAGCAGGAGAACAAGCTTGCCACTTTTCTTGATCAACAACTGCCTGAAAGAATTGATCAACTGGTTGATGAAAAGTTGGCCAAGCTGAAGGTTAAAATGAAGGATGAGCTGCTGAGTGAGATGTCTGCACTGGAGAAGTTGGAAATTGCATCTGCCCTGGACAACAGAATGGAGAACTTCGAAGGTCGACTGAAGGCTGCACACAATTCAGCCATTGATAAGCTCAGTGTTAGCCTAAGAGGGATGGCAGGGCAGATTGGGCAGCTGCAGGGCAAGCAGACTGAGATGGATAGTCAGTTCACGTTGTTGGCGGAGTCAGTAAATGAAGTTTGTTAAGCGAATCAATGACGATGATGCCAAAAAGGGGGAAGAAGGGAAGAAGTAAATTGCTACTACTGGTAAAGCAAAGAAGAAAATCTTCCCCCCTGAACTGAAAGCGGCGGATAGAAAAAGGACAAGGTCAGTCGCTACCATCGAAGCCGCTGAAGGTTCAGAGCCAAAGAGGTTGAGGCCCTCTGAGGATCTCGCTCTGGAACCTTTGTATAAGGAGATGGAGGAACAGATGAATCCGGGACTGACCACTCGGGAAAAGATGGTAATGACTGAGGCGGAGAAGATATCGAAGATGAAGGAGATTTCGCTGCTCAGTCAGATCCACCGGCTAAAAGAGTCCAATGAGTACCTGATTTCGCAGGTTCAGAAGAAGAAAATTGTGCCTTCTGGATCTCGAACAAAGACTCAGAGGAAGTTAGTGGTCACTCCAGATCAAGGTCCCCCTCCTCTTCAGTTCGTTGAGGATTTCATTCCGATAGAGATGTTGGAGGTATGGATTCCGATCCGGAATAGGTGGGCTTACCTATTCTATGTGGTGGGGTTATGGGATGATCAATCTGAAGAAAAAGGCGTCATACTCCATCACTGGATGGCACAAGTGCATCCGGATCTATGGGCTGAAATAATCAGACATGCTGACACAGAAGGTGTAGAGATTGCTCCTCCGGAATTCATTAAGTGTCCCCCTCCACTCTTCAGGAACTCCAAGCAATTGGACCAGAAAATGATATCAAAAGAAGTCGTCAGAGTAGGACGCGCTGCCGGGGCCGTTAGTGATCGGAACAGGATGAAGCAGGTCCTGAACCGAGTCTTGGAGATGTATGATATTCCTCTAGCTGCTTGGAATAAGGATGAAGAATAGATCAGGAAATAGTTGTTCAGGAATTGTAATAGCTTCAGGATAATTGTAACTCTTATATCAATCAATGAAGTTATTTATTTTTCCTAAGTACAACTTCTTGTTGACTCCTGAATTTACTTTTCTGAATCCTTATCAAGAACTGTACTAACCCTTTCCTTGTTTTCTTCTTATAGACAAAGTACCTAGTTTGTCAGGTGGTACTGAGTTGTTCTCACTGACTAAGTCAGTTGATTGTATAGATGAATAGGAATTTGCTTAAGGGTTTTGGCATCATCAAAAAGGGGGAAATTGTTGGGACAATCTGAGTATTTTGATTAGATCCCAAAACCCCTGATGAATCTGCCTAAGTATAGTTGTTCAGAATCAAACAGTTCAGAATAGTTAAGTTAGGAATTTAGTACAGGAGGAACTTGCTGAAGACTGAAGAATATTGGAGTCGACCCAATCTTACTGAAGTCTGAAGTGTAATTCATCCTGAAGGAGTCAGTCAATCTTGCTGTAGATTGCCTGGTCTTAAGCTGAAGATCGAAGCCTGTTAATCCGTCCTGAAGTCAATCCTGAAGTACCATTGGCTGATGTTTCTACTGAGTACACTAAGCATACTCAGGACAGAACTTAGTCAGTGAAGACTTAGGCCTTGGTTTCATTTATCTGAACCATGTAAGTCCAAAGCAAAAAGGTTACACATACTGGGCTGAATAATCTATCAGGCTGTGCTGAATGCACATAAGACCTGACTCAGGCATTAGTTAAGATCACCTGAACCATGTAAGTTCAAAGTAAAAAGGTTATTCATGCTATGGGACAAGAGATAGAGAATGTCAGTAAGACTCCAATGAAGACAAACATTCAGACTGAGTTATTAACAAGAGACCCAGAGTATTGAATATACGAGGAAGGACAAATGTCTGAAAGTCAACTAGCCGTTAGAACGGAGAGCCAATGATCTTTCGACACGTATGTAGGAGTCTGCGCAGCATTTAATGCCGCATTTAATGAGTCTCAGAGTTGCAGGCGATGGGACAAACTTGCCAGAATAAGCATGGCGATTAGGTCAAACAGTATTTCTAGCCTGCAACCACCCTAAAATAGGAAAGATTTGATTTGATCTCCTCCAACGGATCTATTTTGAATCTTGCCTATAAATATGGAGAGCCTTGCACCCATTCCAGGCTAACGGGAAATTTCGAAGAGAAAACTCTCAAGAATCCAAGCTCTCAAAGCATACGATAAGCAACACTCTGCAATTAAATTTCCCTAGTGTTGTAGTAGGATTCACTCAGTATTTGCTTAGATCGAAAGCTCTAATATTTAGTATTGTTTTGTACTGCTAGAGCTATCTTATTTGGAAACCAGAATACCAAACCACTCAGGGTGTGAGATTGGTTGGTTAGAAGGACTGGGACTTGTAAAACGCCCAGTGGTCAGTTCCTCAGAGAGGAAGTTAGCTATTCGTGTTCCTTGGCAAGTAAAAACCAAGTACATATCCTCAGGGTTTTGAGGATAGCTTCCTGTTAAATCAGGTCGTGGACGTAGGAGTTGGTTATCTCCGAACCACGTTAAAAAGTCCCCTGTGTGCTGATTTACTATTTTGTTCAGGATCATAACTGTCATAATACTAAACTGAACATTCTGCATTGTTTTTATCTTCAGGACTGAATCAATCATCCTGAATCTTAATACTGTGAACTCAGCCTTAACCACCAGTTTACTAAGCAAACTCAGAGAAAATGTTTTCAGAAACTAAAACGAGTAGAAACTAAGGGCTCACTTTCCGCACATACTCTAACTCACTGAGATAGTAGTCCAACTGACCCGCTTCCGAGCAGTCAGTAGGTTTCTTATCTCTACTGAGATTCTGAGCACTTTACTCACACTCAGTTTATCTGACTCGTTACTGAATTGTCCCTGCTGCCCCTGTGGACCTTCAGCATACTGAGTAATTCAGGAAATCCTGACTGAGAGTGTTAGAGCATTTTTCTGAGTCTTTCAGAAAAATTTGACATCAGTGTATTCCCCCATACACTGATTGTACTCGTTTCGGGACCAACACCCCTACAACCATTCACTTTCTCTCTGACATTCCTTCATCCCGAGTCCTGGATGGTCATTCCCCCTGACCTTATGCATACTGAACTGAGATTCATGCCGAATCTCCTAAGCCTGGGTCAAGGAGTCCTAACTCTATTGACAACTCAACAAACCTGGTTTCAGGCAAAGCCTTAGTCAGGATGTCAGCTCTCTGCTTATCAGTAGGGACTCCCTCCATCCTTATATCCTTCTTTTCAACATGATCTCTGATAAAATGAAGTCTGATGTCTACATGCTTACACCTTGTGTGCAAGACTGGGTTTTGGGATATGGCTATGGCACTATTGTTGTCACAATAAATTGGGACTTCAGTGGCCTCTATTTGGTAGTCTCTCAGTTGTTGCTTCAACCAAAGAATCTGGGAGCAACAACTGCCTGCCGCCATATACTCAGCCTCAGTAGTAGATGTTGCAACATACGTTTGCTTCTTAGAAAACCAAGAGATTAGTTTACTCCCTAGAAACTGACATGTGCCTGTAGTTGATTTCCTATCAAGCTTACAGCCTCCATAAGCTGCATCTGAATAACCAGTCAGTTCTAGGTTGTCATCAGAGGGATACCAAAGTCCTAAATTGACTGTACCTCTCTGGTATTTCAATATCTTTTTGGCACTCTCTAGATGACTTTTCTTCGGATCAGACTGATATCTTGCACAAACTCCAACTGCATAAGTGATGTCAGGACGACTTGCAGTCAGGTACAATAAGGATCCTATCAGTGCCCTATATTCAGTCTGATTTACTGAGGTCCCCTCCGTGTCAGGATCCAGCTTCTAATTTGTGTTCATGAGAATACGTGAGACTTTGCTGGACTGAACTCCAAACTTCTGAATCAAGTCCCTCGCATACTTGAACTGATTTATGAAGATTCCAGAGTCAGATTGCCTGACCTGAAGACCTAGAAAGAAGTTCATCTCTCCCATCATTGACATCTCAAACTTCCCAGTCATCAGCTTAGAGAATTTCTCACAAAGCTTCAGATTAGGAGATCCAAATATTATGTCATCCACATAAATCTGGACCAAGAGAATGTCCTCCCCATCGGATATCCGTAAGAGGGACCTGTCCACTGTTCCTTTCACGAACCCGTGGTCTATCAGGAACTGGGATAGTGTATCATACCAAGCTCTCGGAGCTTGCTTCAGGCCATAAAGAGCTTTCTTCAGGTGATAAAATTTGTTACCAACTTCGAACCCTGGAGGTTGTTCCACATAAACCTCCTTATTCAGTACACCATTCAGAAAAGCACTCTTTACGTCCATCTGATACACCTTGAACTTCTTGAATGTTGCATAAGCCAAAAACAGCCTGATTACTTCCAACCTCACAACTGGGGCAAAAGTTTCATCATAGTCGATTCCTTCGGCCTGAGAGTAACCTTTTGCCACTAGTCTGGCCTTGTTCCTGACTACAACATTCTTCTCATCCCTCTTGTTCTTGAAAACCCACTTGTTGCCAATCACATGTTGACGCCTACGTCTCTCAACTAACACCCAAACCTGATTCCGCTCAAACTGATTGAGCTTATCCTGCATGGCTAAGATCCAGTTGTAGTCAGCAAGAGCTTCTTCTATGCTCTTAGGTTCCTGATCACTCAGGAAACAGTAGAACAAAGCACTCTCGCCAAAGGACAATCTTGTCCTGACCCCCTCATTGACATCACCAATGATGTCAGCCAATGAGTGATCATCTAGCCACCGCCTCCTACTGACGGCTGCACTGGGAGTTGCTGACGTTCCCTCGCCTGATCCTGAAACATTAGTCTCGATAATAATAGGCAAAGAAGCAGAACGAGCAAGAACAGGGGATACTGAGTCATTTCCTGAGGGTTGCACAATATCAGGGACATTGTTTCCCCCTACAGAGTTGGACTCAGTAACTGTCTCAGGTGCAGAAGCATCATCATCGACTGTACGTACCACGGGTTGAGTCTCTGCCTCCATCTGAGACTCAACATTCTCCGAGGCTGGGGCTTGCTGAGGGTTGGCCTGAGGTCCATTCTGATCATCATCATCATCATCCAATCCCTGGGGAGCACTGACAAGCTTGATCTTGAATTCAGGATTCTTCAGGCTTAGTCTTGTCACCCTCTTGGTAACCCCCTCAGTGTCAGGACTAGGAACCTGTTTTCTACGCATAGATGGAGTCTCATCAAACACAACATGAGGTGTTTCCTCCACACAAAGGGTCCGACAGTTATACACCCTGAAAGCTTTGCTGACTGAGGAATATCCTAAGAAAACTCCCTCATCAGACTTGCTATCAAAGGCTTTAAGCTGGTCTTTCCCATTGTTCAGGATGAAACACTTACACCCAAAAATATGGAAATAGGAGATGTGAGGCTTCCTTTTATTCCAAGTTTCATAAGGTGTCTGAGCATGTTGTTTGTTCAGCATAGATCAGTTCTGAGTGTAGCAAGCAGTGTTGATTGCTTCAGCCCAATACTTCTTGGGCAGTCCTGACTCAGGCAGTATGGTCCGGGCCGCTTCCTTCAGGATCCCGTTCCTTCTTTCAGCTACCCCATTCTGCTGAGGGGTCCTGGCTGCAGAAGTCTCATGAGCAATACCAAGGTCAGTACAAAAATTAGAAATGATAGAGTTAATGAACTCAGTTCCCCGATCTGATCTGATCCTGACAATGCTCTGACCCTGTTCAGTACTCAATTGCTTGAGTAACTCTGGAAGCTTGACCTGAGTCTCCTTCTTGTTCAGCAAGAAATTAACCCATGTGTACCTGGAATAATCATCAACAACAACAAGGGTATATTTCCTACCATTCATGCTGACAGGAGTAATCGGACCAAAGAGATCCATGTGCAGGAGCTGAAGCACTCTGTCAGTTGAGAAGGCATCTTTCTCCTTGAATGAGGCTTTGGTTTGCTTGCCTTCCTGACATGCTCCGCACACGTGGTCTTTGCTAAAAACTTCATTAGGTAGACCATCTACAAGAGAAAGTCTAGAAATCTTGTTAATAATCTTGAAGTTTAAGTGACTAAGACATTTATGACAAAGCCAACTAAGCTCAGATGAGCTCTTAGCGACCAAATAAGTTTCAGGAGAGCTGCTCTTAAAATCAGTAAAATAAACATTGCCTCTCCTGACACCTGTAATCAGAACCTGCAGTGTAGATTTGTCCTTGACAAGACATATGTTTGATGTAAACTCTACACTATATCCACGGTCACAAAACTGACTGACCGAAAGCAGGTTATGCCTAAGACCCTCAACATAGGATACATTAAGCACTTTAACAGAACCAACCACAAGAGTACTGAATCCTCTGGTGAAACCCATAGAGTTATCACCAATGGTTACCTGCGGGCCTTCCTGAGCTACGTTGTCCTGAAGGAGATCACAAAATCCGGTCATGTGCCTGGAACACCCTGAGTCCAAGTACCAATCCAGCTTCTGATCCTCCCTCCTCTTCTTGTAGCCCGCAGCGACCTGAAAAGAATTAGGCCTCAGGTACCCATCTCATATTGGGTCCTACAGTGTTAGCCATACCCTTCGGGATCCAGATTTGTTTAACAATTCTTAGGGCATCAGAAGTGTAAACTTGTCTCCCTGAAATATCAACATACAATGTCCTCTTCTTCCTTTGTGCCTGGGAAGTTGAGGGTGTATGTGTGTCAGCCTGAGTCTCAGGAGCCCTGGATTGATTCCTGGGGGCGGGCCTCATGTTCCTCCTTGGCCTGGGTGCATTGGGCTGAGGTCTGTTCTGAGAAGGAGCCGCTCGGGCCTGACCTCTTGGCACTTGAGGTCTGGCCTGAGTGTTATCGGAGACAGGTCTCCGTTGCCTTTCAGGGGCCACTTGGTTCGTCCTTCTCCTTTGGGGATTGGGACATTCCTGATGGGCCCTGTGCCCTGCCTGAGGCCTCTGGACCTCAGTAGTCCTTGACCTTTCCTGAAGTTCCCTTCGGCCTGAGTTCCTCCTACCCTGAGCATTCTGAGGCCTACCCTGAGAGGTGCTGGGGGCAGAATTCTTTTCAGCCTGAGGGTTCCTAGGCTGAGCCTTGGAATTCCTTTGGTCCTTCTTCCTCGGCTCAGGATGAGGAGCCTGGGCCTTTCCCTTAGGTTTTGGCCTAGATTCCTCAGTCCTTTGCATGACAGGTTCAGCAGGCGCTTTCTCCTTCCATTTACCTTTATCCTGACGAGCAACACTAGGGCTCTTGTCGTCAGTTTGGGCAGGGACAAACTTTTTCTGAGACTTGCTCCCTGAAGCACCTCTCTTCTTCTTGCCCTTTGGGTCTTTAGAGGCATCATAGCCTAACCCAACTTTAGAACCATCGGTCAGCTTAGAGAAACTTGTTAACTCATCAACCACTTGGGTAGATGTGTGTACCTTCTTCAGCTTATCCTCAAGGTGCCCATTCTTTTCTTTCAGGGCCTCAAGTTCAATGGTGTACTGAAGCACCAATCTCTGATGAGCATTCTCTTTTGAGATCAGCTCAAGATCCCAAGCAGTTTGCTCAGCTAAAAGGCGATCTTGCCACTCAGTTTCGAACATCACTCTCAGAGCAATTTGCTAAATCATTTTCTGTTCCTGAGCAAGGAACAAATCAGTGTCACGAGTCTCAATCAGTGAGCTAATTTCACCTTTCAGTCTTTCAACCTCTATTGGAGTTTCGTCATGCCTATTCTGGGCATGAGACAACTCTTTCTGGAGGTTTGCTAACCTCAAGGCTTCTTCAGCATCTTTTAGTCTGAGAGACTCAGTTAACCGATCATTTTCCCCACTCAGTTGTGCATTCACATCCACTGTGTGAGTATGAGTCTCCTGCAGCCTTGAGATGTCTACCATCAATTGCTCTAGAGCGAGATGAAGGTCGAGTTCCCTTGCTGAGTCTGAGCTAAGCTCAGGCGTGTGATCAGGAGAAGAGGCAGAAGAACATACCTCATCATCTGCCGTCAGGCAGAGATCATCATACTCCTCATCAGAGTCTGAGGAATACTCAACTAGCATCGCTCTCCGGTATGAAGCCCTGAGCTCTCTCTTCGTTCTCCGATCTTCTCGCTCACGAGCACTGAGCTCCGGACAATCATACTGATAATGTCCAGTCTTCTTGCAGTGTTAACACAGATCTACATCAGAAGCAAACTTCTTGTCAGTGTACCTTTTATCCGATGACTCCCTCCGGCTCCCTGATGATCTTTCAGGCTTGGAGCTGGATCTTCTGGGATCAGCATCATCTCTTCTCTTCTCATCTCTGCACCGCTCAGGCTCCTCACGATCTCTCCTGGAATCAGAACCCCTCATTTCTTCCCTACGGGGGCTCGATCTCCTGGGGCTGGAATACCTGTGATCATGGGTGTCAGTATAAAACTTCTTATACCTTCCGAATCGAGAGTTCAGTTTCTTGAAATGCCGTGCCATCAGGCTGTACTCCAGGGCCAACTCATCCTTGTTCATGTCCTTCAGATACTTAGTGCCAGATCCAGCCTCAGCCTCAGGAGTAGCTTTAAGAGCCACGCTCCTTTCCATTTCAGGTGTCTTTTCCTCAGTCACATCCTCACTGGTAACACCCTTCGTCTTTCTCTTATCGAGGTCGAATTCCAGAGATTTTAACTCTGAGAAGAGGTGAGAGTAAGGAATGTTAGTGAGGTCCTGAGTGTTCATCAACAAGATCACTCATGTGTCCCATCTTTCAGGGAGACAGATTAGGATTTTAGACGACACCTCCCTCTTGGGAAAGTCCTTTCCAAGGGTTGCTAGCTCGTTCATCATCTTAATGAACCGAGCTTCCATCTGATCGATGGATTCACCTTCCAGCATCCGAAAAGCCTCGAACTTCCTGATAGCAAGATCTCTCTTGTTCTCCTTGATCTTCTCCGAGCCCTCACTCATCTTTTTCAGTACATCCCAGATCTCCTTCGCGGTTGTCAGATGCATGAGCCTGACCGAATTCTCGTAAGAAACAGTGTGGAGTGTAATGTTCTTCGCAATATTATCTAGTCCGATTTACTTAATCTGATCAGCAGTAAGTGCGGACCTCTCCACAGGCTCATCTCCAGCAGCCGGAATAGGGACATTACCAGCTACAGGCCAGATGGTCTGAAGAATCCTCATAAATCTGATAGGACCATGCTCAATAACCTGGGTGATCTGATCACGGATAGAGTAGAGATGTGCGAGAAGCCAGAATTTCCAATAACCATAATTGTCAATAGAGAATTCAGGAAGACTGCCTTCAAGGCGCTTAGAACCGGATGCCATGAATGCAAGTTTTCAGAAACAGATCTGTTCAGTTGACCACCAAAAGTTTCTCCTCAGAAACTGTTGGTAAACAAAGTCAGTGGTCTTTTGAACCACTGCTCTGATACCACTTGTTGGTCCCAAAATGAGTAAAATGCTCGTACACACTCAGTCAGGAAGATCCTGAAGTTACTCAGTAAACTGAAGGTCCACAGGGGCAGCAAGGACAAGTCAGTAGTGAGTCAGATAGGCTGAGTGTGAGTGATGTGCTCGGAAGCTCAGTAGAGATAACAAACCAACTGACCGCTCGGAAGCTAGTCAGTTGGGCTACTATCTCAGTAAGCTAGAGTGCGTGCGGAATGCGAGCCCTTAGTTTCTACTCATTTTAGTTTCTGAAAATGTTTTCTCTGAGTTTGCTTAGTAAATTGGTGATTAAGGCTGGTGCACAGTATTCAGATTCAGGACGATTGATTCAGCCTGAATATTAAAACAATGCAGTATGTTAAGTTTAATGTGAACGACAATTATGATCCTGAACATGAAAGTAAATCAGCACACAAGTGTCTTTTTAACGTGGTTTGGAGATAACCAACTCCTACGTGTCCACGACATGATTTAACAGGAAGCTATCCACGGCATGATTTAACACGAATAACCAACTTCCTCTCTTAGGAACTGACCCCTGGGCGTTTTACAAGTCCCAGTCCTTCTAACCAACCAATCTCAGACCCTGAGTGGTTTGGTATTCTTAGTTTCCAACTAAGATAGGTTTAGCAATACAAAATAACGCTAAATATTAGAGCTATCGATCAAAGCAAATACAGAGTGTATCCTACTACAACACTAGGGAAATTTAATTGCAGAGAGTTGCTTATAGTATGCTTTGTGAGCTTGGATTCTTGAGAGCTTTCTCTTGGAAATTTCCCATTAGCCTTGAATGGGTGCAAGACTCTCTGTATTTATAGGCAAGATTCAAAATAGATCTGTTGGAGGAGATTTACTCAAATCTTTCCTATTTTAGGGTGGTTGCAGGCAAGATATACTATTGACCTAATTGCCATGCTTATTCTGGCAATATTTATCCCGCCACCTGTAACTCTGAGACGCATTAAATGCCGCCTTAAATGCTTCGCAGACTCCGTACATGCGTGTCGAAAGATGATTGGCTTTCCGTTCCAACGGATAGTTGACCATCTGACATTTGTACTTTCCACGTACATTCAATACTCTGAGTCTCTTGTTAATAACTCAGCCTGAATGTTTGTCTTTATGGGAGTCTTACTGACATTTTCTTTGTCTCTGGTCCCATAGCATAAATAACCTTTTTGCTTTGGACTTACATGATTCATGTAAACTGAATCAAGGCCTAAGTCAGGACTTACAAGCATTCAGCTTGGCCTGATAGGTTATTCAGCCAGGCAAGTGTAACCTTTTTACTTTGGACTTACATGATTCAGGTAAACTGAACCAAGGCCTAAGTCAGGACTTACAAGCATTCAGCTTGGCCTGATAGGTTATTTTAAACTTGCCGTTCATTGACTAAGTTCTATTCTGAGCAGCTTAGAATACTCAGTAGAAACATAAATCAGTAGGACGTCTGGATAGTCTTCAGGATGGATCATCAAGTCTTTGGTCTTCACTTCAGTTCAGGCAATCTTCAGCAAGGCTGACTCTGAACTTCTTCAGGACGAGTTGTGTTTCAGACTTCAGATAATTGGGTCGACTCCAATCTTCTTCAGTCTTCAACACGTTCCCCCTGAACTGAATCCCTAACCAGACTATCCTGAATACGACTATCCTGACTAACTGTACTTAGGCAAATTCATCAGGGGTTTTGGGATATAATCAAAATACTCAGATTGTCCCAACAGCATAAACCATTACTGCGGGACTACTTTGAGTCGAGAGTTAATGAGCAATATGATGGAATAGAAAGACCTCCGATTGATGTAGAAAAGTCTGAGCTTAATACGAATATTTTGAAATTGTTAAGGGAGTCTCCTTGTTGGTCCCGAAATGAGTATAATCAGTGTGTGGGGGGTGGAATACACTGATGTCAGATTTTTCTGAAAGACTCAGAAAAATGCTCTAACACTCTCAGTCAGGAATTCCTGAAGTACTCGGTATGCTGAAGGTCCTCAGGGGCAGCGGGGACGGTTCATTAATGAGTCAGATGAGCTGAGTGTGAGTAAAGTGCTTTGGAAGCTCAGTAGAGATAACAAACATATTGACTGCTCGAAAGTGGGTCAGTTGGACTACTATCTCAGTGAGCCAGAGTACGTGCGGAAAGTGAGCCCTTAGTTTCTACTCGTTTTAGTTTCTGGAAACATTTTCTCTGAGTTTGCTTAGTAAACTGGTGGTTAAGGCTGAGTGCACAGTATTAAGATTCAGGATGATTGATTCAGTCCTGAATAGAAAAACGATGCAGAATCTTCAGTTTATTATAATGACAGTTATGATCCTGAACAGAATAGTAAATCAGCACACAGGGGACTTTTTAACGTGGTTCGGAGATAACCAACTCCTACGTCCACGACTTGATTTAACAGGAAGCTATCCTCAAAACCCTGAGGATAGGTACTTGGGTTTTACGTGCCAAGGGACACGAGTAGCCGACTTCCTCTCTTAGGAACTGACCCCTGGGCGTTTTACAAGTCCCAGTCCTTCTAACCAACCGATCTCACACCTTGAGTGGTTTGGTATTCTGGTTTCCAACTAAGATAGCTCTAGCAGAACATAACAAAGCTAAATATTAGAGCTATGGATCTAAGCAAAATACAGAGTGAATCCTACTACAACACTAGGGTAATTTAATTGCAGAGTGTTGTTTATAGTATGCTTTGAATGCTTGGATTCTTGAGAGCTTTCTCTTGGAAATTTCCCGTTAGCCTTGAATGGGTGCAAGGCTCTCCATATTTATAGGCAAGATTCAAAATAGATCCGTTGGAGGTGATCAAATCAAATCTTTCCTATTTTAGGTAGATTGCAGGCTAGAAATACTGTTTGACCTAATCGCCATGCTTATTCTGGCAAGTTGTCACATCACCTGCAACTTTTGAGACCCATTAAATGCCGCCTTAAATGCTGCGCAGACTCCGTATATACGTGTCGAAAGATCATTGGCTCTCCGTTCTAATGGCTAGTTGACTTTCAGACATTTGTCCTTCCTCGTACATTCAATACTCTGAGTCTCTTGTTAATAACTCAGTCTAAACGTGTGTCTTAATGGAGTCTTACTGACATTCTATTTGTCTCTTGTCCCATAGCATAAATAACCTTTTGCTTTGGACTTACATGATTCAGGTGATCTGAACCACGGCCTAAGTCAGGTCCTATGTGCATTCAGCACAGCCTAATAGGTTATTCAGCCAAGTATGTGTAACCTTTTTGCTTTGGACTTACATGATTCAGGTAAACAGAACCAAGGCCTAAGTCAGGTCTTAAGTGCATTCAGCACAGCCTGATAGGTAACACTTACTCTTCACTAACTCAGTTCTGTCCTGAGTATGCTTAGTGTACTCAGTAGAAGCGTCAGCCAATGGTACTTCAGGATTGACTTCAGGATGGATCAGCAGGCTTCGTTCTTCAGCTTCAGTATAGCAGTCTTCAGCAGAACTGACTTCTTCAGGATGGATTGCACATCAGACTTTAGTAAATTGGGTCGACTCCAATATTCTTCAGTCTTCAGCATGGTCCTCCTGTACTGAATTACTAACCTAACTATCCTGAATTATTTTATCCTGAACAACTATACTTAGGCAAATTCATCAGGGGTTTTGGGATCTAATCAAAATACTCAGATTGTCCCAACAATTTCCACCTTTTTGATGATGCCAAAACCCTTAAGCAAATTCCTATTCATCTATACAATCAACTGACTTAGTCAGTGAGAATAACCCAGTACCACCTGACAAACTAGGTACTTAGTCTATACGATGAAAACAAGGAATGGGTTAGTACAGTTCTTGATAAGGATTTAGAAATGTAATTTCAGGAGTCAACAAGAAGTTGTACTCAGGAAAAGTAAATAACTTCATTGATTGATAAGAAAGTACAAGTATCCTGAAGCTATTACAAAATTTCTGAACAACTAGCTCCTGATCTAGTCTTCATCCTTATTCCAAGCAGTCAGTGGAATCTCGTACATCTCCAATACCCGGTTCAGGACCTGCTTCATCCTGTTCCGATCAGCAACGGCCCCGGCAGCTCATCCTACTCTGACGACTTCTTTAGATATTGCTTTCCGGTCCAGTTGCTTGGAGTTCCTAAAGAGTGGAGGAGGGTACTTGATGAATTCCGGAGGAGCGATCTCTACACCTTCAGTGTCAGCATGTCTGATGATTTCAGCCCAGAGATTAGGGTGCTTCTGTGCCATCCAGTGATGGAGTATGACGTCTTTTTCTTCAGTTAGATTGTCCCATAACCCCACCACATAGAATAGGTAGGCCCACCTATTCCGGATCGGAATCCACACCTCCAGCATCTCTATAGGAATGAAGTCTTCCACAAACTTCAGTGGAGGAGGGCCTTGATCTGAACTGACCCCCATTTTCCTCTGAGTCTTTATCCGAGATCCAGAAGACACAGATTTCTTCTTCTGAACCTGCGAAGTCAGGTACTCATTGGACTCCTTCAGGCGCTGGATCTGACTGAGGAACGAAATCTCCTTCATTTTTGCTATCTTTTCAGCTTCAGTCATCACCATTTTCTTCTGAGTGGTCAGCCCAGTTTGCATTTGCTCCTCCATTTCCTTGTACAAAGGTTCCAGAGCAGGATCCTCAAAAGACCTCAATCTCTTCGGCTCTGAACCTTCAGCAACTTCGATGGCAGCAGCGACGGACCTTGTCCTCTTCCTTTCCGCCGCTTTCAGTTCAGGGGGGAAGATTTTCTTCTTAGCTTTCCCAGTTGTAGCAATTTGCTTCTTCCCTTCTTCCCCATTTTGGGCATCATCGTCATTAATACGTTTAACAACTTCATCCACTGACTCCGCCAAAAGATTGAACTAACTATCCATCTCAGTCTGCTTAACCTGCAACTGCCCAATCTGCCCTGTCATCCCTCTCAGGCCGACACTGAGCTTATCAAGGGCTGAATTGTGTGCAGCCTTTAGTCGACCCTCGAAGTTTTCCATCCTGTTGTCTAGGGCAGATGCAATTTCCATCTTCTCCTGTGCAGACCTCTCACTCAGCAGCTCCTCCTTCAGTTCAGCTTTCAGCTTGACCAACTTCTCATCAACCAGTTGGTCAACTTTCTCAGATAATTGTTGATCTAGAAAAGTGGCAAGCTTAGTCTCTTGCTGAGTCTGCACATCAGAGACCATTCGATTGCAGTTCTGAATGGCCCCCTTGGTTTGTTCGGAAATAACAGTAAGGTTTACATTGATTTCAGTCCGAACTTCCCCGAGAAGGTCTATTGCGGCATGCATATCTGTGGCCATATCATTCAGGTCACGGTCCAGTCTATTCATCTTTTTGTTCAGCACTTCAGAATTTGTACCAACCCTACTTGCTTTTCGCTCAACGAGAATTACTCTCCTGTGCAGATTGCCAAGAGCTCGTGAGGAATTCTGAAGATATAGAGATTCGGGTGTGGTCCATTTTCCTCTTACTCGGACAATGCCTGGTGGACCCTCTCCTGAAGCCTCCGCAATCCCGGGTCCCAGGATTGCTTCATCGGCCGGTGCACTGACTCCCTCAGTGCCACCTTGCTGATCATCATCAGCAATCACCACCACATCCATCTCAGCTTTCTTCTCCTCTCCCTTCTCTTCCTCAGCTTTCTGAGTTTCAGGCTCAGGATAAATTCGGCTGACTGTTTTGATAAAATCCACCATCTTAATCAAATGATGTAGAGAGTTTACATCAAAATGATCAAAAAGGGCGGCTTCTAGCTCTGCAATGCAGTCCCATCCTCTGGACTCTCCTAGCTGACTGAGCTCAGACCATGTGGCGTTTCTGATCATGGCAAAAGTGCGGAGTTGTACCACTGCCTCCTTCTGACCTTCAGAGAGGTCAGGAAACCTTCTCTCCACCATTTCAGCTGCCGCTCCCCTTGCTACAATCTCAAAATCTGATAAATTGTTCACATCGGGCACAGGAAACGGCCATGGGGCTTCAGCCTGAACTGGTTCAGCACCCTCCTGCTCAACTTCTCCTTCCTGAGCAGGTTCCACCTGATCCTTTTCTGAACTCTGATAGGTTGAGGCAATGTTGAGAATCAATTGATCAGGATCAGGGGATGCAACATCCGGAACAGACGTAATGGGAGCAATTTCAAGCGCGGTCTGAGTCGGTTCCCTCTCCGGAGTTGCATGCTGAACAGCTTCTTCAGCCTCTCTCTCTTCCATAAGCTTCTTCTCTCGCTCTTCCACGAGCTTCTTCTCTCGCTCAGCTGACCCTGAATATAGAAATTTCAGTTTTTGTTGCTTGGGTCCTGAGGGCTTAGATTTATCTTCCGCTGGCTTTGCTGTATCGGACTCTGAAGACTTGCCAGCCTGAGCCTTGACTCTCTCAGTCATGCTCGCCTGGGCCTTCTTCTTCTGAGTCTGTGGTCTTCTCCTGGTGCCAGCATCACTGGAATAGGCTCTGAAGAGATTAATTTTGGGTGGAAGCTCAAGGGACTGGGCTTGATCTACGTCCCCGAGGTCCAGGGTCTCCAAAATCAGTGAGATTTTGGTGCCAAAATTCATCTTGGCCACGAACGTCGCCTGAACATCTGGCGAGTACTTGATTTTACTGGTCTCAGCTACCAGCATTTGGAGAAAGTACTCCTCCCAGTCAAAATTGTGCAAAGAGGCTTCAGAGATTGCCATCATCGTGTAAAGCTTTGGTCTGGAGATCTGCTCCAATCCTCCGGCAATCCCCATCACTCCCTGACTTGTCAGGTCGAAGAAGTAACGGTTCTCAGTCCTCAGGACTGATTTATTGAGTCCCGACTTCAGGACGACATCCCCATCGCATAGGGACTGGAGAAAGTCCTTCTCGTTCCCAAACCCATAGTCCACCGGGCTTCGTCCAGAGCTGGGAATATTAAACACCTCCTTAATCTTCCTCCTGATGTTGAGGGTGACCCATCTCCTGGTCATCTCCTCCTCACCATCCTTCCCCTTTACACAAGTGGTCAGGGGAATACATGTTTCCCACTCCTGGGAATCCTTGTTCTGCGCCATCTTAGGTAGAAAGCAGCAACAAGTCGCGGGTGGAGTCTCTGAGGTCTTGCTGTAATAAATTGCAGAAGACCTGCATCATTATATAAATCCCGCACAGGCAAGATGTCGGGGTGCTGAGAGGAAAAATCCCCAAAGGGTTCATAATGGATCTCATTTCTTAAATGGAAAAGATTTCCAAAGAAAGAATCTACAGATGGAGAAGCCATGGAAATAATATGAAGAGGATAATAAAATCGGTTTGCAGAGAGAAATATGTTAAGAAAATATTTGGTTGCATAAAGATTTTAATAGCACAATCTTCCCATATTTATATAAAAATTCGGTTTGAATCGGATGGCTCAGAAAGTAATGACTTATGGGATTCAACGATTAAGATTAAAACGCAAAAAGCATGTAGACTCTTCGGTTTTTCTAAAGTAATTGGTCAAACTTTATCGAAAACTGTTCCCGCCCATAGTGTATTAAATGCACATTAGAGCATGTCCGTATTTAATTCAAATAAATTGTATTAAATAATAACCGAATATTAAATGAATGGCTGGGATTAAAAGGCAAATTAAATTGATTGGACAATACAGCAGACAGTATCAAGGAAAATGCACGTAAGATCAGATGACTAGGTAAAAATCAGGAAACATACCAGTCAGTCAGATTTGTATTCTGACTGATACCACATGTGACCTATCAGGGTGACAAGCCCTGAATTCAGTGTCCTGATTCTTAGTCAGTCTATACTGATTATCCTTTTCTGCTGAATGTTCCCCCTACAACCATTCACATTCTCTCTGAGATTCCTTCATCCTGAGTCCATATGAGTTATTCCCCCTGACCTTGTGCATTCTAATCAGACATTCAGACAGAATCTCCTAAGCATGGGTCAAGTAGTCCTAACTCTACTGACAACTCAACATACTTGGTTTCAGGCAAAGCCTTAGTCAGGATGTCAGCTCTCTGTTTTTCAGTAGGGACTCTCTCCATCCTGATGTCCTTCTTCTCAACATGATCTCTGATAAAGTGATGCCTGATATCTACATGCTTACACCTTGTGTGTAAGACTGGGTTTTGGGATATGGCAATGACACTATTATTGTCACAATAGATTGGGACTTCAGTGGCCTCTATTTGGTAGTCTCTCAGTTGTTGTTTTAGCTAAAGAATCTGAGAACAACAACTGCCTGCCGCCATATACTCAGCCTCAGTAGTAGACGTTGCAACACTGGTTTGCTTCTTAGAAAACCAAGAGATCAGTTTACTCCCTAGAAACTGACATGTGCCTGTAGTTGATTTCCTATCAAGTCTACATCCTCCATAATCAGCATCTGAATAGCCAGTCAGTTCTAGATTGTCATCAGAGGGATATCAAAGTCCTAGATTGACTGTACCTCTCAGGTATTTCAGTATCTTTTTGGCACTCTCTAGATGACTCTTCTTAGGATCAGACTGATACCTTGCACAGACTCCAACTGCATAAGTGATGTCAGGACGACTAGCAGTCAGATACAATAAAGATCCTATAAGTGCCCTATATTCAGTCTGATTTACTGAGACTCTTTCTTTATCAGGATCCAACTTTTCATTTGTGTTCATGGGAATACGTGAGACTTTGCTGGACTGAACTCCAAATTTCTGAATCAGGTCCCTCGCATATTTGGACTGATTAATGAAAATTCCGGAGTCAGTTTGCCTGACTTGGAGACCCAGAAAGAAATTCATTTCTCCCATCATAGATATCTCAAATTTCCCAGTCATCAGCTTGGAGAATTTCTCACAAAGCTTCAAATTAGGAGATCCAAATATTATGTCATCCACATAAATCTGAACCAAGAGAATGTCCTCCCCTTCTGAAATCCGGAAGAGGGTCCTATCCAATGTTCCTTTCACGAACCCGTGGTCTATCAGGAATTGGAATAATGTATCTGTTTGCCAAAATCGTGTATGATTTCCACACAAGTGAACGTGGTCGTTGTTGTCGCGGCAAGTTAACCAAGTTAAATATCGAACACAGGGAAACGATGCGATATCAAGCAAGCATTGAATGTCTACAAAAGGCTAATTGCTAGGAAAGCAAGAAAACCATCTAGGATTCTATCTACTAATCAAGCAAGAATAGTAAATCCTAACTATCACCTCAAAGAAGTGAGCAAGGGTGAAGTGTACATGGAAGTAATCCTACTATGGTTCCTCTAGATTCCTATCCATCCTAGCATGCAAAAGGTCTCTTGGTATCTTAGTCAAGCCAACTAGTGTCTAGATCTCTCTACAACACAAGCTAAGGCTCTATTAGGTGTCTAGATCTCTCTACAACTCCTAACACTCCAATTAAGAGGTCTTAGGCTAATATGCAATTCTCATTGGTCATACAATCCAAACATCAAACACTTGGTATGCTTAAGGTTCTTATAGCTCAATTCTCATTTCATAGCTAACCGTATAAGCCATACGCTCCAATTAAACATACCAAACATTCATATAAGTCATTAATAAGAGAACTAATCCAACAAGATCACTAATTCATGCATAGGATTAACAAGAGACTAAATTCCCATAGTATTCATACAACCATGCAACAAAGATATTAGCCCATGGCTAATTGGAAATGAAAATCAACAATGAACAATGTAAACATCATGAATAGTAACTATAACAAGAGAATTAAAGGAAAACTTACCATATGAAGAGAAATTGAATACAAGCATCAAACCTTGGAAATGCTATCTCTAAATCTGGAATGCAAAATACAAAACTGAACCGTAGAAATGTAGCTTGAATCGAGAGAAGAACGTAGGAACAAACGGATCGAAATTCCGATGGACGGATCCAAAAGTTATGGACGAAAGAAGATTGTATCTAACTAAGAACCCACTAATAACATCTAATCTCTCTATCTAAAACTTCCTAATGATCTAACCAGTGAAGATGATTCCCCTTGGAAATCTGATCCTTGATGTATTTATAGTGCCCACAATGCTTGGTCAAAAATGCACTTCATTAAACGCGCGAAAAGATGAAACTGCCCTTCGAAAATTGGAAATCCGAGCCTTCACACGAGCACGAGCAGGTGGTCGCACGAACGCGGGCTCGTGTGAGCGTTCGTGTGATGCTTTACCGCCCGAACCAGAGGGGTCTCACACGAACGTGGCTTGTGGTCGCACGAACGTGGCCTGTGGTCGCTCGAGCCCGGCTTCGACTCGTCCGATCGATCCTCGACTTCTTGTTATCTTCATATCTTGAGTTCTAGAGCTCCGATTTACTCGATTCTTTTTTCGTTGCGACCCTCTCTTCGAACTCTTCAACATGGTATATCATTTGCCTCCATTGGATCAACTCACATTTTCTGAACTTTTACGAACTTTCTCATCTTTTGCCGGTTTTTCTCATTTTCACTACAAAACACATTTTGTTGCCACAAAATGGTTAATAGCACAATTTATACCAAATTAGGGTCAAATATGAATATAAGCACATCAAAACCATATAGAAATGGATGCAAAAACATGTAATTATGACCCTAATCATACCCCCAAACTAGATTGTTGCTCGTCCTCGAGCAACGAAGCGATAAGATAGGGGAATAATTGTATCGATGAAGCATCAAGCACACAATCAAATGCCATATATACATCACCTAATATCATGCAATCTATCAATGTAGTATCATCTCATCAACTATTTACATAACATCAATGCACACAAGATCAAATCAATGAGTCAAAATCCTCAGTAGATAGTGTATCACTCAAGCTCTCAAGTGTATGAGGTTCACTCAACGTCACACATAGTACATCCACTACCATAAGCTTGATAAAAGTCTCAAATTCTCCACCACTCGACAAGTAATTCATCATCAAATCAAAGAGGACTTTTTATTTGGTTGTAGTGTTGGCTCTTTGGTAAGGGTGGGATATTTTTGGATAGAAGTGACTATCATACTAGTGGAGCAAGAGGTCAAGACTCTACTCTTCCAAAGATAGGTTGCAAGTGATCAAGTTGCAACACCATTTCAACCACTTAACACTTTTCTTCACACTTCTTCCTTTCAAGAAATTTTCCACTTCCTTTCTTTTGCAATTTTTTATCACATCACCAACACATTAGGAACATAAGCTCTTCTTCACATCTTTTCATTCAACACAACTTCCACTTTTTTTACATCTTCATCTTTTGTTTCCTTCACTTTTCTTCACCATCTCATCCACCAAGCTTGCTTTCAAAGCACATGTAACCCTCATATCCTCATATAAGCTCCATTAGTAATAGGGAAAATAAGACTCAAAATGAAGGATAATCAAGCTACAATCATAGGTTGCCAAAGAAAAGGCCAAAGGTACAAAATGACTAACTATGGAATCAATATCATGGCATGGATAATTTGGCTAAGTGACTCATATAAAATCAAAGATGGCCTCAAATCATTTTTGACAACTCATTACAAAATGTGATCTCAAACAAGACTCAAATCAAGTTCTAGAGTGGAAATGCACCATGTGGATCTCACATCAAGAAATGTCATCCGTTTAAGATTGAAACGGGAAAAATAGGCTCAAACCTCACGGGTCAAGGTGATCATGACTCATATCATATCAAACATGTACACATCAATCATGTATCAAACATCAAAGAATCAACTACACTATAGGCAAAAATGAATTAAGCAATATACACACTACACTTAACTATGCACAATCTACATCATCCACACAACCATAAGCATATCTCATGCCACACTACTCTCAACTAGCAACACCATGGCAAAAATCAGCAAGTAAAATCAAGGCACATGATAAGCATATGGTCCAAAATATCAAGGAAGCACTAAAAATCAACATAAGCATAGCAATGCAATGAGATTAACGAAACGAACACACCCCCCCAAACTTTTTTGGACCAAGGGTCTAAAAAAGTTTGGCAAAGAGTGGAGAAAAGATCATGCAATGCACAAATCAAAGCACAATACAACAAGAATCAACAATTAATGCTCAAAGTAGCAATCTACAAACAAGAAAACTAATCCTAAGAAATGAAAGCAAATAGGGAGAGAAGTGTAAAGATATACCTTGAGTTGGGATTAAGAATAGGAGAGCGAATTGCCACTTACACGAAAATGTCCTTCTTGGCCAAGTAGGAAGAGAAATCTCCTCATCACACCTTCTCAAGCTCACAAATGTCATTGAAAATCTACAATTTGAAGAACGAACACACCCCCCCCAAACTTTTTCAGATCAAGGATCCTAAAAGTTCGGAAAAGAGTGATGAAAATAAGATTTGCAAAGAATCAATGAACAAACAATGCATATATAAGCTCAAGTAAACCAAGAAATCATCATATATAACAAGAGGCAACACCCCCAAACTAGGGTAAATCACATGCATCAACCAAGGTAAGATAATACACTACCTCATATCAATGTTCAAGAATTCCAAAACACATCCCTAAGCTTCAAATTCCTTCATGAAAACAACTAGCAACAAAATATCTAACTACCAAGCAAACAACAAAACAAGCAACATTTTTAAGGATGGGTTGCCTCCCATCTACCGCTTGGATTTAACGTCCCCTAGCCGGACGACACCAATGTTAGCTAAAGGGCCATGAATATTTGGCATTCCTCCCATTATACAACAATATCAAAGCTTCAAAATCAAGGAAACAAGTAGGATTTCTACCCCAAATACCTACCTTCCTTATCATTTTGAATTTGTAAGCACATGCATTTTCTTCTTTTCTCATCACACCATTCCACCCCCATCTCTTACTATCAAAAAATTTCAAAAGGATTTTCAATTCAATCTTATCATTGATCAACTCTAGAGGCAAGACAAATTCACAATAAACAACTTTATCCAATATATCACAAGTAGAAGAGTCCAAGAGTTTAGAAATGCTTATTTCAAATGTAGGCTCCTC
>JAPKLY010002690.1:0-22928 GCA_026898435.1 Prunella vulgaris | reverse complement strand
GAAGTGAGAGAGAGAAGAGAGTAGACCGGGGAAGAGATCGTGTTGTGTAGAAGAGAGCTGAGAAAATTTATGATTTCTCCGCAATTGAAAAAAATATAATACTCTCACCATCCAAATCACGTTCCATATATTTTACTACTCCCTCCGTCCAGTAGGAATTTGCACCCTACGGGACGGCACATTTTTTAAGAAAAATAGTTTTATATATAAAGTAGTGGTATATGGGTAAATATGTGTAAATGTTTGTGAGTGTGCACGTAAATCAATGCTTCCTTTTTTAGTAGTGTGCAAATTTGTGTGGGACGTCCAAATAAGAAAAGTGTGCAAATTTCTGCGGGACAGAGTAGTATTTTTCAGCCAGTCGTATATATATTTTATTATTTAAAAAATAAAAAATTAGTAATAAATTTAGAAATATATTTTTATTTTAATTAAAAAATTCCTGTAATTTTACATATTTTTATATTTTCATCATTCAAAATTTTAAATTTTGATTATAGTCATAGGGGAATTTTCATTTTTACCATAGTCAAACATCTATTTATCAAAAATAGTCTTACTTATACAAAATATTTAAAAATACCCTTCTTTAAATTAAATGGTATAAAAAAATATCTTTTAAATTTATTAAATTACAAGAATATTCTTGCATATTCTTTTGTGTTTTATATATATTTTTTATAACAATTTTGTATCTATTTCTCATTTATATCATTTTCTTTCTCTATACTCAAAATTTTTGCTCTTTTCTTATGAAACGGTGATGTGAAAGTTGGGTTGAAGGTAAGAACATGTCTCTATCATATTATCTTTTATTTAGTTTGTAGATATTTATTGTTTTATCATTGACAAATCATACGTATTATAGTTTCATAATATGTATTTTTTTTTTTTTGCTAAATATAAACCCTAATCACATGAGTTGTTCGAGTTGTTTAGTTGTTCGGTTGTTCAAATTATACAGTTGTTCAATTATTTAAATTATTCGGTTATTTAAGTTATTTAAATTGTTCAGGGTTAGTTGCTTAGTTGATTAAATGTTCTTTAAGTTGTTCAAATTATTTAGTTATTTAAGTTGTTCAAATTATTAAGTTGTTTAGTTGTTTAAATCGTTCTTTAGTGTAAGTTGTGTAGTTGTTTAAATTATTTTAATTTTTTCCATTAATGTAGGTTGTTAGTATTTCTAATTTAATATATTTTTATTAAATTTTCGGTATGAATTCACCTAAATGTTGGGTCAACATAATTTATTTTGGGGAGTTTGTTGAAGAAAATGGTCAATGAGAATGGAAAGAGAGCGAGGTGATCGTGGGGCCAACGTAGAAGGGCTTCCAATTTCTTCAAATATGACATTTGAGGAGCTTCATTCTGAAGTGCTAAGTTTGTGCAATGTTGATTCTTCATTGCATGATGTGGAGATGCGATTTCTTCTCCCTAAAAAAAAAAATGAATTGCAAGTTCCAGTTCGAATGGTTTCAACTAGACATTTGCAATGGTTAGTAGCTCTTAATAAACAAGGTCACTACTGTTCTATTTGTGTTACTACTGTAAACAAAGCTACATCAGAGGCACAACAAGAAAAAGATGATTATAATTTTGAGATGCAAGTAAATGAAGACAATGGAATAGATCATGGCGTGGACTGAAATACATTGGAGAGTGTTTCACATACAAACACGAATATTCCAACTCAAAATGATGCTTTCCATATTCCTAGTCCTAGATGTGAGTTTGTACATCATAATGGAAAAGAAAATAATGTCTCAAACGAACATTTTGCTTCTTTTTTCGTATGTGGTGTGCTTATGTTTGAACAACCCAATTTTAATCAACTCAATTGTATATCACTAAAAATGAAAATTTTATCATTATTTTTCAAACTTAAACAATAAAATTGTTGTTTTATCACTTAAAAGTAAATAGTTTTATTAGTGATTTGAACTTTTCTGTCAATACTTTTAATTCAAAACTCAACTCAGTTGTTAAACAATTGGGTTATTGAACAACCAGATTTCAAACAAATCGGTTGTATATCACTAAAATCAAGCTTTCTCTATTTATTTGAAGTCTTAAAATTAAAAGTTGATGTTTTTTCACTTGAAATAAATAATTAGTTATTGATTTAAGATTTTTAATGAATAACATTTATCATATTACTGCGTTAGACAATTGGACAACCTAGCTGTTCAACAATCAAATATTTAACAACTCATTAATATATAACTAAAAATTAAACTTTTCTTATTATTTCTTAAGACTTGAAACTCAAATTGATATTTTTACTTAAAAATAATGAATTATTTAATAATTTGAACTTTTTATGACCTGTATTAAATATATGATTGCGACTGACACTTGAACAACTAGGTTGTTCAACAATTAAAAATTGAACAACTCATTAGTGTGTAGTTAAAAAAAATCTTATTTTTTAATACTTGAAACTTAAATTGATATGTTTTACTTAACAGTAAGTAATTAGTTAATTATTTGAACTCTTTTATGAACATCATTCAATATATGATTGTGTCAGTCACTTGAACAACTAGGTTGTTCAACAATCAAATATTGGACAACTCATTAGTGTATAGTTAAAAAATAAATTTTTCTTATTTTTTAAGACTTGAAACTTAAATTGATATTTTTTACTTAACAATAAGTAATTAATTAATAATTTAAAATCTTTTATGAACACTATTAAACATATTACTATATCAGACTCTTCAACAACTAAGTTGTTCAACAATCAAATATTGAACAACTCATTAGTATAGTTAAAGAAATTTAAAATATCATTTTTTAAGACTTGAAATTAAAAATGATATTTTTTACTTAACAAGAAGTAATTAGTTAATGATTCAAACTCTTTTATGATTTGGATTATTAAATATATGATTGAGTCAGACACTTGAACAACTAAGTTGTTTAACAATCAAATATTGAACAACTCATTACTGTATATTGAACAAATTGCTTAGTTAATTTTTCAAATTCATCTCCTTGCATATGAATATCTAGAACTAATGAATTTAATACAAGAGGATCAGTTAATGAAACCGAAAAATTTGGAGCGCAAATAAAATAAATAGTATCATTGCAAATATTCGTTTGAATCAAGGCTAGTAAAGAAGGTTTATATCTTTTTAACCTTTTATCTCTTAAGGCCATATAAATAGGAGTATCTACACCTATATGAACTAGTGGCTTTACAGCTACTTGAATTAAGCCAAAGTGAATATAACGATAACCCTTTTGTAAATAATTTTTTAAAGAAATATTTGAAAGTAGAGAAGTAGTATGAAATTTTTCTTGAATGTTTAAAGTTTCTTCATGAGTTTTTATTGAAAAAGCAGTTTTGAAATCAAATGAACCTATTTGATAAATGGTTTCTATATTTTCTTGAGGTATTGACCAATTTTCCATGTTTCCATGAATCATTTCTTCTTTGCTCTGAACTATCCTTTTTGAACTATCATTATTACTAGAACCAAGTAACTTTCTTAATAACCTTCCATTAAATTGATTTCAGAAACACCAGTTCATCCTTTAAGCAATATAAATCTTTTGTGGGAGCAGTGAGAACACTAGACCGGGAACAACCTAAAGTCTTACCAATGGATTTACAAGCTTACCAACACTTCACCAAACACTAAGATAAATAGAGCCTAAAGGATTCAATTGGTATGGCTCTGATACCAATTTGAATCCCAGGTTTATCAAGATTAAATATATTGAATAACTTAAACTAATTTTGATTGAATGTTAATATTAATGATGCAAAATGAAAATAATGATATAACAAGTCAAATAAGAAGACTTACTTGAATAGTACTTTTATTGAATTGAATCAAATACAACTGGAATTTCTCTAGTTTAAATCCTCGAGCGTAGTACGAGCTTCAAGAACTCCTAGAGATATTTAGAGAATATGAGAGAAGATTGCTTACAAATTGATGATCTAAAATGATCTTGAACTACCCTATTTATAGTACTAGAAATTTATGAATTTCATTTGCAGTTACATTGAATTTGAATTTCATTTGTCTTTAATCATGACAATCTTGATTTCTAGGCTTCCATGATGACGAACTTGAATTCTTGAACTTCATGATGATGTTTTTTGAAATTTTTTCTTGAATGATGGTAACTTTTGACTTCATCTTCCACCTTGTCTTGATTTCATACGTGTCTTAGGCCTTGGAGTCCATAATGTATCATATTATGGAGTTTTACTATTATTGGAGATGTACAAAATTATTTTTCAAGGTTTATCAAGATTAAATATATTGAATAACTTAAACTAATTTTGATTGAATGTTAATATTAATGATGCAAAATGAAAATAATGATATAACAAGTCAAATAAGAAGACTTACTTGAATAGTACTTTTATTGAATTGAATCAAATACAACTAGAATTTCTCTAGTTTAAATCCTCGAGCGTAGTACGAGCTTCAAGAACTCCTAGAGATATTTAGAGAACATGAGAGAAGATTGCTTGCAAATTGATGATCTAAAATGATCTTGAACTATCCTATTTATAGTACTAGAAATTTATGAATTTCATTTGCATTTACATTGAATTTGAATTTCATTTGTCTTTAAGCATGACAATCTTGATTTCTTGGCTTCCATGATGACGAACTTGAATTCTTGACCTTCATGATGATGCTTTTTGAAATTTTTTCTTGAATGATGGTAACTTTTGACTTCATCTTCCACCTTGTCTTGATTCCATACGTGTCTTAGGCCTTGGAGTCCATAATGTATCATACTATGGAGTTTTACTATTATTGGAGATGTACAAAATTATTTTTTGAAAATATATCTACGTAGTACATAATAATTTTAATTTTTGAGTAGTACTAATTTTGAGTAATACTTATAATAATTATACTATATCTATTTATTCCCCACTTTTTTTTAGTCGAATGCCATGAATGGGTCTTGTGCTTGCTCTCCACCGAAAGGATCAGATGATGATCCCTCAGTTGATGCTTTGTCAGTCTTCATTTTCTCTTTGATTTTCTTGAATAAGAGGAATTCTTGATATTCATCTAAGTTCTCGTTCTTTTGAGTAGTGTTGATAGAATTTACTAACGATGTTTGTTATGTGGCTTGTTATAACATATTAATCCTATCAAATAATAATCCAAGAATTGTTCTTAGATGGATGATATAGAGAGAGAGTGGAGAGTTTAGAGAGAGAAAGTAAAGTATATTATGATTGAATTATTCTTTGAATAATACAAGGGAGACCTATTTATAGGTGTGCGAATGTGAGGCGGCACCTTACGAGCCTATTGGGCTCTTGGTGTTGACGAGGGTCCGTGACCCCCGTCTCGGTCCCTCACAATGCCACCTTTACGATGCTCTGTCCTACTATATGTACATGTCTTATTTATACACCCGCTAACCGGGTTCTTAGGCCGGGCGAGCTCCCTGGCGAGCTCCATTGCCTTTGCATTACTTTTAGGAATGATGCAGTGTGGACTCTAGCTCGATCTCCTTGGATGGGGGCGAGCTCCCTCTCGAGAGGGGTAGCTCGCCCGTAGTCTTCCCTTCTCTTGATGCCCCCAGCCGCTGACCTCGGCTTATTGGGAGCTCGGGCGAGGTTCTTACCTACCTCGCCGAGCTCCTTTGTGTTGGCCTTGGTTCGGGCCAGTGACCCAACTCCTGCTCACTCCAGCGACCTTCGTAGCCTTGGGATAATCCCATGATTATCTCCTGGTAGTTCGCCTTGTCAACATTTGCGCCCCCAGCTCGCACACATCATGGTTTATCTAATATGTGGGCGAGCTGATTTATCTTCATCGACGATGACTCGAGCATTGGCGAACTCCACCTGGGTAGGTGCCTAGCTTGTGGGCGAGCTCCATCGTGGCGGTTGTCCGGCTGACGTGTGTTCCGAATTCTTCCAACACATAAAATTAACAACCGCAAGTGCACGGTGTCAATCATAGGATGGTAAATACGAGTCGATCCCACGAGGAAGGGTTAGTGTAAAAATGTTATAAAATGGTTTTGTTCTTTCTAGAAAAGATCACTTAATGAAGGGTGTTTTAAACTAGATCTATTTCCAATTATCAACTAAAATGTCACTAGCAATAATTAAAGAAAATAGAAACCAATTAAATGATCAATCTAAGTCTAATGCAAACTTAACTCACAAAAATAGCAACTAACGATCCTAAGGCATATGCAATATCTAAATATCCATCTATGGCAAATAACTCATTCAAGTGGTTGTGTTCATCTTTATAGGGTTGGTCACTAAAGTAGAATTAATCAATTTCTCGATCCAATTAATTCAAAGAAAAAATAATATAAGCATGTATTTCTACCTAGCAAATATTATCAATCCACAATAGCACAAAAGACCATTCTAATCCCTCCTAATGATTCATCATTTTCTCAAACTAACAATCAATTAGGTAGCATGCTTAGATTCCATTAATGAAATAAATTCTTCGATCTTATCTCACTAACATAAATAAACACATTATCATGGCCAATAATAACATGCTTGCAATTAATATTAAGCATACTAATAAAAATATCCCACAACACCACTTAAACAAAATATTAAACCATAAACTTCAATCTAAATATTTACAAGCCCTAGAACCAAAAGTGTTGTAGCCAACAATCAATATGGTCTCAACAATTACAAAATTGAAATGATAACAAAAATACACAAGGAAAATAGAAAGCTTAGTCTCTAGTGGTTGATGGAGAGTGAAATTCCAAGCTCAAAGCCTCCTTCCATACTCTAAAATGATGAGAAATGAAGAAAATAGGGTGAAAACACCTCCAACTACGTGTAGTATGTGTGAAACTTGGTTCCCAGCTTCTCTGTTCTACCCTCCTATGTGAAAATCTGATAATGAGTATTTATACCCTTTGAAATTAGGGCACAAGAATAAAAAAATAAAATAGCCAAAGACTTCTCCCATTTTCTTGGAATCCATTAAATTTGCCCCAAACTCCTCATTTTCTTCTAACTGGCTGTGTTCCTCTGAAATTTGGGCTGCAGAAATGGGCCTCAAGCCCAAATGAATTTTCTAAAAATTCCAACTTGCACGGCCTCTTCACAGAAATGACATAGCCGTGCGAATTTTTCCCTTGGCCGTGTCCTTCGCTACGGCAGGTGTGACACGGCCTTTTCATAAAATTGACACGACCGTGTGAATTATTTGTGTGGCCGTATCATTTGCTACTGCAGGTGTGACACGGCCAAAGGCAAAATGAAGCAAACGGCTGAAGAGAAAAGAGAGGACACGGCCATGCGACATCAATTAAGAAAACGTTTTTACCTTTTGACAACTTCCCAATTTTCAACACTTTCTTCTCTCTTCAACAAACAGAGTAATGATGGTCAAGGCTCTCGAATTCCGGCGACATCGAGCAGGGAGCGACGGTCGGTGGCTATTCTGGCGTGGGCTGGGCTCTTTCTTCGCGGCTGCTGCATTTCCGGCCATGGGAGCAATTTCCGATGATGAGTAGGCGCGGTTGGCATCAATTGAAGCCGTGGCGAGGCTTGGCTGTCGGCGACTGGAACAAGGCTGTGGAAGATGGGCCATTTCCGGCAAAGTGGAGGCGTGGCTGGGCAGTTTCAGGCACTGAGTTGCAGGTATGGTGGCTGTGCGACGGTGTGAAGGCTGCTTCTCTCTCTTCTCAAATTTCCGGTGTTGGTAGGTGAGAGTAGCTTCAATGGCAGCTGTGGGTTTTCGAATCTCCGGCGAACTGGGCTTCGAATTGACGGCAAGCTTCTCTCGCAGTGAATGGTGGAAAGAGTTTTCCATTGCAGAGCTTCCCTCTCTCTCTTTTCGGCTGAAGGAAATGGAGAAGATGACATAGCAGTTGAGAGTTGTGAGGATGAGGAGTGGCCACGTCTTTCTTCCTACATTTTCAGTCAAACACATGAGAGTGGTCAATGCCTTCATTCCAAATTTAAATCTGTACAGCTGCGTTCAAGAAAATCAACTGGGCTCTCTAATTAATAAATTTGGGCTGCCAATTTAACAAATAAATAGGAAAAAGAATTAGAAACATTTTGGGCCAACAATTTAATTAAATCATAAGCATTATTTTAATTAAGCCCAATAATATCTCCACAATTTAATTCATCAATTCATTCCATATTCAATAAAAATGCAACACAATTAATATTTTCACTATTAAGCACAATTAATCAAAATTGAGTAAATAAAACATGAAATCACACTAAAAATAAGCAATAAAAGCACACTAGATTCACGCAATTTTCACCCGAATCAACGTGGTGCGAGGATCAAGTCATCGTGCACACCTTTTTAGGCGTTGTTTCCCGCACCCATCATGGCAACCTTTCGAATTTTTTGCAAAATAGTCCCTGTACTCCTCGAATATTCGACCTCTCCCCGACGTCTATAAATAGGGGAAATCAAGTTCATCTCCCAATTCCGTACTTTCGAATTCTCAAAGCTTTTTCCGGCGAACGACACATTTGCTTCCGACGAAGTTTCTGGCACTCTTTAAGGTAGAAAACCCAGTTTCTTTCCTTCTTTCATTTCTTTTGCAGATTTTTCTCTTTCTTTGGAAACTTTGGACGTTTCCTGATAACTCCCGAATTCCACCGATCACCTTCGTGCCATAACTTCCGGCGACTGAGACCTTGGAAATATTTTGGAACTCTTCGAACCTCGTCGAAACTATGTCGACACGATCCTCGAGTGAAACCCTTTCGAACCATAATCCCAAGAAATGACTCATGACCAACAGTGGACCAATCCCCCAAATGACCCCGATCGTCATCGAGTCTGGGTCTGAGGCTCATTCGGTAGCTCGCCCAAGTCATGGCGAGCTCTCCGGCGAGGTCCGGTCCGACCCGGGGGAAAGAGCCGCCAGTTCTGGTCAGAGCAAAAAGTCCTATCTCCGCGAGCTTTGGCGAGATTGCGATCCAACCCCTAACGAGGCTTTGGTTGAGGACGAGGAAATTACCGAGGTCCCGGGGGAGGTTGCCGATGCCGGCGAGGAGGTCGCCGAGGTTGGCGAGCAACAAGGCGACCTCAAAGAAGTCACATTGGAATGGTTTCGCTCAATCGGTTTCCCTGAGCCTCAGTTGGTCGAGCGTCAGGCCTCCGTCGAGGTCGTCCATCCCTTCGACTGGGAGGAGTACGTCGCCGAGCATGCGGCGAGCTTCCCTCATCGTGAGCGAACTTATCGGGATGCAGCGAACAAGTCTGATTACAAAGCAAGCGACGTTCGAGTATCAACTTCCTCACTTCCGTGAGAGGTACCGGATTTCACTCCACATCTTCTTATATGCTCCGGAGAAGGATGAGCGAGCTGATGCACCTCCGGTGGGGTTGACAACCACCAATGTGCACACCCTCAAAGCCGGGCTTACACTGCCCCTGCACCCGATCGTTGGCCAATTTTTGCTCGATAACAACCTCGCCATCTCCCAACTCACTCCCAATGCTTGGAGCAGCTTGTTGGCGGTCTTCGGATTAGAGGGATATGAGAACAGATTGACCACTGCCGAGCTCAACGAGCTGTTCGCCGTGACCCGACAGGTGAACGATGGCAAGGGGTACTACTACCTCAAAGCTCGCTTGGGGGAGAAGTTCATGGGGATCCTCCCGAATAAAGTTCGTGACTGGAAACAGCAGTTCATCTTCATGGGTGGAGACTGGCGAGCTTCTACGAGCTACTCCGGGCGAGGAGAGCGAATCCCAACCCCCGATGAATATGGGGAGGCTAGCAGTAGGTCGCCTAGTTGGTGTGTGTGGGTTGAATTAGATTTACTAATCTAATTCCTTTCTTTTGCAGGTTTGAAGCACCACACATCGAGTCGCGGAAAGCCCAAAGTGCCGATTGAGTTTGACGTGGTGCGGGTTGTCTGCTATCTGAGGAGTCAAGAGGATCGGGAGACCGCCCACCTTACTCAACACCATTGTTTAAGGCTTGCCGGGCTCCACACTCTACCACACCACCTCACGGTCCAAGGTCCTGAGCTTCCAGGTTTACAACTCTTCGAAGCTCGCCCACTGGGGGGTAGCTCGCCCGAGGTGCTAAACATTTATCTTTACTTTTTGCAGACGGTAGTCGGGTCGCCTTCCCAACTGTTGAGATACCGGAGGCGTATCATATATTAGCTCGCCGGTTTGCTATGGGCCCACCCCACCCCAACAAGCTTGCCTTGCCCTCGATACTCACGTTGGACGCGAGCAAGAAGGCCGAGCTCGCCTCAAAGAAAAGTGAAGTAGGTGGGTCCGGGACCCAGAAAGGGCAAACCAAGGCCCCGGGAAAGATAAAGTTGCGGAGGCCACGCGAGGAGGCAAAAGAGGAGGGCGAGGTGGGTCTACGCCCGAGCGAGCTTCCAGTCAACCCAAAAGGGGTCTCCACCGTGGGGACGGGTCCCGAGTGGGGGAAGACGACGCATTAGCTCGCAAGAGAGCTCGTACGGGTCTTCGCGACGATGAGGGATCCGAGCACGCCGAGCGAGCTGACACAAAGTCGGTGCAGGGTGGATCTGCCCACTCAACTGCCCCCCTATCGGTTGCACCTATCCAAAGGTCGCCGTCTTCCCCATCCCCTTTTGGCGTACAGGCTACGGACGACACACTCCTGGGTTGGGACCCCGAGCGTGCTCAGTGAATAGCTCGCCCTCTTGGTTTCTATTCTCGCTGTTTTCTTACATTCATTTTGTCTAACTCTAACTGTTTTGACTTCGCAGTTATGCCCCCATCGCTCATCCGAACCGGCATGAGGCCATTCACGCTTATGAGCGGTCTCGCTCCTTGACCTCGATGCACAGCCTTCCCCCGGGCCTGGTTCGGAATACAGTGAGCGAGGTGCCGAGGTTCTGGTCTACTCCTCAGGTGGCGACCATCAATGGCCAAAACCTGACCGAGAACGTCCTGCTCTCAGTGCACTATGCGAGTGGGTTACTGCTTGCGAAACAGAAAGCGATGGAGCAGGCCGCCCAGCTGGAGGAAGGTCGGCAGAAGAGGAACGAGACCTTTTTGAAAATAGTCGAAACTGCTGATAAGGCGAAGAAATCCCTGGAGATCACCGAGGGAAAGATTGCAGCATCCCTGGCTACCGAGCAAAGTGCCCCTGAAGCAGCTCGGCGACCTCCAGCGGAAGCTCGTAGGATTCCAGCAAGATGCAGAGGCCAAGCTCAAGGATAAGGAAGAGGAGCTCGCTGAGAAGCTCGCCCGCGAGGTTGGTCAGCATACTGTGACCAAGAAGGAGCTAGAGTTCCATCGAGGTCTAGCCAAGGGCGCAGACGAGGAGTGTGCGAGGTTGAGGGCCGAGCTCTCGACGAAGGTGAACGAGGTCGCCGAGCTCCGCAATAACACCTCTTCCTCGGCGGATCTGGTGGCTACGAAGGCTGAGGCCTCGGACAGGGGCTTTGTCCAGTGTTATGCTGAAGTTATCCGGGCCATTTGGTGGGCGCGCGTTCACCATGACGACGAGCTAAAGGCAGTTGTTGGCGATTTCAGAGATTACCTGGACAGGGCGCCCTTCCCCGATGAGACGGAGCTCGACATCGGCGACCTCCCCGAGCTTGGGGTGCCCCTTGACTTTGTTCCGGCACGCTACAAGATCGTCAACACAATCCCCGTGCCGGAACTGAACGTTGCGGATGAGGAGGTTGCCGATGAAGAAGGGGGAACTCCCCCCACCATTGAGCAGCTCCAGGAGGCTTGCGGGGATGCGATGCTTGACACGACTGGGTTCGACACCAGCGGCCTCACGGGCAACATCACTACGTTGCCCGCACTGTCCCCCCAGGACCGCCAAGCCGCTGGGGGCGAGGTTGCCCGGGAGGTTGCCAATCACGATGCCTCCACCGAGGTACCTGCCCCGACCGACCCCGCAGCTCCCGAGACTTGATACTTTTCCTCGTTTTTTCCTAGATTTAGTCTTCATAGCTCGCCGGGCTGCATAGCTCGCCCAGAAGGAGCTCCATTTTTATAGTTTTTCTTTTTGCTTAAGTAGTTCAAGCTCGCCGGGCATGTGTAGCTCGCCCAGAAGGAGCTCTTTTGCACTTCAAAGACGGTCAGCTAGCCGACCTTTGTGGATAGCACCACTACTTATACTTGGGAAATTTTTCAAACATCATTTTTGGTTTGAAAATTCTTCAAGTATTTTTGAATGGAAATTCACCTTTTGATCCAACCTTATCTTCGTTTACGCCTTACGCTTTACGTTATAATTTTAATTGGCTCGTTTTGTATTTTTGGTACTTAACTGTTCGTCTTACTCTACTTTTGAGAAGCGAATCGTTCGTTTTATGTCACTTAGGACTACAAATTGTACCTTCGTCTAAATAGTACATATTCTTCATCTTACACCACTTAGGGCCGCGAATTGCTCGTCTTAAATCACTTAGGGTAGCGAGTTGTACTTTGTTTAATTCACTTTGGGCGATCGGGTTTCATGAACCTTGCCTTAGACGTGTCAATCGTCTTTTTTATGAATTTTTCTAACTTATGGCAGTAGGCGTTTAGTGATCCTTTAAGGAGGACACCTTCGCTGACCTGGGGCACTTTGGCCTTTGAGCCTTTAGATTATAACGTTTGGGACCTTGGTCCTTGCGTGTTCACGGAGCTTCGAATAGTTGGGTATTATGCGAACCTTCACGAGGTTGGATATTTTAGCGAACCTTCGAACAGTTGGATATTTTTTCAAGGAAAACTTTTAAATTTGCATAGCAACGTGATTTACACTGGTTGCTATCAACATTCGTGATGCGAACCTTTGGCTAGTCTATTACAAAACTTCAATCTATTGATAAAACTTTTTCAAGTGGGCCGCACTCCAGGTGTACGATGAGGCGTTGCCTTCTGCGTCTTCGAGGTCATAAGTATCGTTTGCTCAGGTTGCGGTAACCCAGAACGGTCCTTCCCAGTTTGATCTGAATACACCCGGTGGGGCCATCAACTTCTTCTTTAGTATTAGATCCCCAACTTTGAATTTTCGATCTCGGACTTGGGAATTGTAGTACTTTTCTGCTCTACGCTTGTAGGTGGCATTTTTCATTTCTGACGAAGCTCTGGTCTCTTCGATCAGATCTTTTTCGACTGCCAAGGCTTCGTCGTTCTTTTCTTCGTCAAATCCTACCACCTTACAAGTCTTGTTTTTTACTTCGACTGGTACTACCGCTTCAGTCCCGAAGGCCAAGGCAAACGGCATTTCTCCGGTGCTAGCTAGGTACGATGTCCTGTATGACCATAGAACCTCCGGGAGCTCGTCTGCCTAGCTTCCTTTCTTGTCATCGAGGTGGATCTTCAATATGTGTTTCAGGATCTTGTTAACCGCCTCAACCTGGCCTTTTGACTGCGGATGGTATGGAGTTGAGTAGTGCTTCTTGATGTTCCACGAGCTACAAAAATCTCTCAACTTTTGGCCGTCAAACTGCCTCCCGTTATCCATGATGATCGATTGCGGAAGTCCGAACCGGCAGATCAGGCTCTTCCATATAAAGCCGATCATCATTTCTTGTGTTATTATCGTGAGAGCTTTGGCTTCAGCCCACTTGGTGTAATAGTCTACTGCTACAACAACAAACTTTACACCGCCTCTGCCAGGTGGAAATGGGCCGATCAAGTCGATATCCTATTTTGCAAAAGGCCATGGGCTAAAAACTGACTTTAGTTGGTTGGCTGGGGAGTGGATATTGGGTGCGAAAAGTTGACACTTTCGGCACTTTCGTGCGAAGCTAATGGCATCTTTGCGAAGAGTGGGCCAGTAGTACCCTTGTCTGATTGTCTTGTATGCCAAAACTTGCCCCCCAGCATGACTTCCTCAAATTCCTTCGTGAATTTCTTCTAACACCTCGAACCCTTGCTTCTTAGATAAGCATTTGAGTAGAGGTAGAGAGAATCCACGTTTGTAGAGTTGGCCATCCAGTAGCGTATATCTGGCTGATTTCTTCACTAGCCGACTAGCTTCCCACATGTCCTCGGGGGTTGTTCCGTCCTTTAAGTATTTTTGGATTGGAGTGCACCAATCTTCACTATCTTCATCGCCTTCCTGCCCCCCACTCGAGGTCTGATTTACTTTGTAATCGGATGTCGAGGGATTTTTTAGTTTGGTGACCACAACCTCCGTGACTTCAGCCTCGTCGTTACTGGTAGCTAGTCGGGTTAGGGCATCTGCTTGTGTGTTTTCCAGTCACAGTATCTGATTGATGTAAACCTGCGTAAACATCGAGATCAGATGCGCGGCTATCTTCTGGTAGGTCATCATCTGTTGGTCTTTTACCTCGTACTCCCCCCGGACTTGGGATATTATTAGCTGGGAATCTCCGAAAACTTGAAGATTGGTTGCCCCCACAGCTAATGATAACCTAAGTCCGGCTACCAAAGCTTCGTACTCCGCCTCGTTGTTGGTTGCTCCGAAGTCGAACCGGATTGCGGAGGTGAAGACTTGTCTATCTGGGCTGATCAAAACTACCCCGACTCCTGCTGCTGTGCTAGTCAATGATCCGTCTATGTAGAGGTGCCACAGAGCTACACGTCCCCTCGTCGGATCTTGCGGGAAAGTCAGCTCAACGATAAAGTTGGTGAGCGTTTGTCCCTTGATCACTGTTCGGGGAGCGTAGGTTATACCGTATTGGCTAACTTCTAATGACCATTTCAACAAGCGTCCCGCAGTGTCTGGCCGTTGTAGTATTTGACGTAGTGGGAACGTCGTCATCACCTCTACTGGGTGGTCAAAGAAGTAGGGCCTCAATTTTCTAACACTCATCACCAGTGCATTGGCCAGCTTCTCTGTTGGGGTGTACCGCAACTCAGCTTCGTGTAAGACTTGACTTACGTAGTACACTGGTAGGTGTGTTCTAGCCTCTTCCTGAACCAGGACAGAGCTAATGGCAACCTCCGATGCGGCGAGGTACAGGTACAGCTTCTCACCAGGTACCGGCTTCGATAGGACCTGCGTATCCGCCAGGTATGCTTTAATATCTTCGAAGGCTCGTTAGCATTCGCTTGTCCACACGAAGTGATTTTTAAGGTGTAGCCTGTTGGCTTTAGCGACTTCCTTGTACCTTCGCGTGTTTGCCTTGATTGCCTCGAAGAATGGGCGATTTTGATCACCGGACTTGGAGATGAATCTGTTCAGAGCTGCCATACACCCGGTCAACCTCTAAATCTTCTGTACGGAATCGGGTGTGCCCATCTCGATTATGCATTGGACCTGCGTCGCGTTGACCTCTATCCTTCGTTGGCTCACTAGGTGACCCAGGAACTTTCCTGAATGTACACCGAAGCTGGTCTTCTTGGGGTTTAGCTTCATGTTGTAGTGGCGCAGTATGTTAAAGGTTTGTTTTAGGTGGTCGAGGTGATCCTCCTTTCTCAAACTCTTGACAACTATGTCGTCCACGTACACCTCCATAGATTCATCGATATGTTGGTCGAACATTTTATTCACCAACCTTTGGAAGGTTGCTCCGGTGTTGATAAGTCCGAACGGCATCCTCTCCCAGCAATACATGTTTTTGTTGGTGTAGAATGCCGTATGTTCCTGATCGTCCGGGTGCAACGCTATCTGGTGATAGCCTGCGAATGCGTCCATAAAGGTCATCATTTCGTGGCCAGCGATGCTATCTACAAGCTGATCAATGTGGGGTAGTGGGAAGTTGTCCTTTGGGCACGCCTTATTTAGGTCCGTGAAGTCGATGCACAGCCTCCACCTTACGTTGTGTTTTTTACCAGGACGGGGTTCGCAACCCACTGTGGGCATAAGGCCTCCCTGATAAGCTTGTTGTCCAACAGCTTCCCAACTTCGGTGGTTAGAGCCGCGTACTTGTCTGGTCCATACTTTCTTCGCTTTTGGCGGACAGGTCTCCTTGTCGGATCTATATTGAGTCGGTGGCAGGCATGCTCCAACGGGATCACTGTCATGTCTTCGTGGGACCATGCAAACACGTCCAGGTTGGACATCAAGAAAAGCTCCATCCTTGACCGGTACGGTTCTGGCAACTCGGAACCTATGAAGAGTTCCAAGTCCCTTTCCGGGTCCACCGGGAGCGCTGTCAGTTCTTCCATGGGGGTGGCCTTTCTTTTTTTACTTTTCCACCTCGGATCGCTGATGAACTCATCCCACTCTTCTTGTGACATTTGCGCAGGTTCGTGACCTAGGCGTGGTTCGAGATCGTTAGCTCAGTTTTCAACTTGGGCAGGTTCCTCGACTGTCAGTACCTCCGGGGGTTTGTCAGTTTGGAGAGGTCCATCGACCTTTGCTGCCTCCGGGGGTTCGCTGACTTGGGATGGCATCACGACCTGGGGAGTTGGATCAACCTCCATCTGCACAGGTTCTTGATCCTCCGCAGGTCCCTCGCCTTGAGAACCTTCGACCATTTCCATGGGCACAGGTTGTGAACCCTGCACCGGTTCCTGCACTTGGTCCGTTTGGGCTTCCTCCACTCCCTCCATCGGCGCAGGGTTGTGTGTCCTGCGTAGGTTTTGAGACTTGGTCAACCTCCGGCAGGTCGCCTACCTCCATCTTCTCAGTTTCCATCGAGATGATGTCTAGGATGTTTGGCTCGTCTGCCGGGATTTGCACGTCCTCTTCGAGGATGTGAACCTGCGTCACGGACTTCTTGACCCGACCCTCTTTAATCTCGAGTAAACACTCTCGGGCCTTTTTCTGGTCGCCTTTGATGGTTCCGGCACCTTTCGGAGTTGGGAATTTCAAATAATAGTAGTAGGTCGAACACGCCACTTTAAATTCATTGATAAAGGGACGGCCAAGGAACCCGTTGTAGGAGGACTGCTGGTCGACAACAAGGAAGTCAATTAACCTAGTCAGTCTCCACTCCGGGTTCTCAGCCGATACAAGCTGGACGCTCAACCTAATAGTGCCTAGGGGGGCAGTTACAGCTTCTCCGAACCCCACTATCCTAGTGTTGCTAGGTTCTATGTACGACTCAAAATCACCTAAGACATCTAAGGTGGATTTGAAGAGAATGTTGGTGAAGGCGCCGGTGTCCACAAGTAGCCTGTGAACTCGGACGTTCATGATGTTGGTGGTTATCACCAACGAGTCATTGTGGGACGTCAGTACCCCTTCTAGGTTCGCCGAGGAGAATGTTAGCTCATTGGTGAGTTGCGCGACGGGCCTGGAGCTGGAGCTGGAGCTGCCTTTCTGGACCTGGTTTACGGCCCAGATTTCGGCCTTTCTCTTTCTCCTGGAAATGGAGGATCCCCCATCCTGGAGACCTCCGGCAGCTCCGATCTCTTCTTCAAGAACTAGGAGTTCTCGAGTGGGTTCCAGGTTCTGTTGAGGCTGGGGAGGTACCCTTCGCCTGTTTTGAGGACCACGTTGGCCTGCATCCTCTTCTTCATCATCGGAGGCTTCCCTCCTCTCGAACCTGGGCCTCTTCGCCGGTGCCTTCTTCACAAACTCGGCCAGGTTCCCATCCTCGTAAAATTTCCATAGTTGTTTGAGAAGGTCTCGGCATTCGCTGGTGAAGTGGCCGATCGACTGGTGGTAGGCACAATACTTGTTGGGGTTGAGCTTCGCACGGTCCTGGCGGATCCTCCTTGGCTCTTCCAACAAGGCTTTGTCTTTGACCGCGGTAAAGACATGGTTGACGGAGACAGCGAGGACCTGGTTGAGCTTCTCTTTGAACTCGTCCCCGTCGCCGAAAGCCTTCAAGTTCCGGGGAGCTTTGTATGTGCCCCCGGACTTCTTCCCATATGGCTTCCTCTCCTCTAAGGCACCGACCTCTTTCTGGAGGGCCTCCTGCATAGCTACGAACACTCCCGCCTTGTGGAAAAATTCGGTGTAAGTGTTCGGACATGCGAGGTGCATTTCTTTCTAGAGATCGGTGCCCGGCCATCACTGCGACGACTTTGGTTTCCTCGCTCACCGGCTCGCCTTCCAGCAGTATCTTATCGAACCTTTCCAGGTACTGCTGGTCGGTCTCACTCTCGCCTTGGTGGATGTTAACGAGTCAGTGTTTCTGGGTTAGGTAGGATCCAAACCCGGAGAAGTGGGCCAAGAATTCCCGTGATAGTTGGCCAAATGAGTGGATTAACCCCGGGGCGAGTGATGAAAACCAGCGATGAGCTCGGTCCCCGAGGGTCAGTGGGAAGTTCCGACACTGAGTGGAGTCGGTAGCACCCACTGAAATAAAAAAAAAGTTAGCAACTAAGGCGGTGAGGATTGGGTTTATAAGTATAACTCATTTCCTTTCACACCTATACCAGGTGCTTTCTTCTTAGGTGAGGTCGAGAAAGAGAATAGACACGACAGAGGAGATTTCGCACAGGAAAAAAAAAGAATTCAACCCCGTTTTGATATAAGCCTAATTCAGGTAATACTTGTGCATAAGATTTAGTAGTGTTTTTATTAATTAGACGAAAGTTTGAGTAGAGTTGATTATTTAGTAGATTTGAATAATTTGTAATTAATTTTTATTAGATTCGATACGGGAAGGTGCTAGGGTGCTATAGGGTTTATATTATCGATGTTCTTGCGGACTAGAGGTAAGTAGAAATTCATTTGCAACTACGATGCATAAACATATTATTTTATAAAATATTTATGTTTGAGTGATAACATGAGATTTTGAATGGATTGTAATATGTGAATTATGTCCTGTGAATATGTGGTAATGAGCTTATATGCTCTATTTGATGTGGAATGAGCCTGTGAGCTCTATATGTTATGTTGAATGAGTCTGTGAGCTCTATGCGATTGGAATGAGCCTGTGAGCTGTACATGTAATGTTGAAGGAGCCAGCGAGCTCCATAATTGATACAAGTTGAATATGTGAGTTCAATAATCTATGAATGTTGTTAAATGTCATTGATTGCACGAGCATCATGCATATCATGCATTGAAAGTTAATTGATTTTCTGAAAGTGGCCTCTGATTATACAGGGGTGGTAAGGGGCGACCTGGGAAGAAGCGACCTAGGGAAACCCAGTGTGGAAACCTAGTGTAGGCTACCTGGTGTGGGCCGACACCTTATTTGATTATGATTTGAGTGTTTCCCTAGGGGGACTTCCTGCGCGGACAGAGGGTCATGTTTGGTGATGGACCTTGCTGGTCGCTGGAGGGTAGATCCTTGGATTCACTATATGGGTCGGCGTGGTGGGATGACTTCTTGGTGGACATGGGGGCGTATGTGAGATCTGAACCCTGAATTGGGCCACAAGAGGATGGGCCCCATGTCGATATCATTATCGGCCACTTGATTATGTGTATATTGAGCTCTTGCCGGTGTATAACAGTGTGTCTAGATAGGGCCCTGGAGAGTCTTCATAAATAAATTGGTGATTTCAAAAGAGAGTGCATGGGGAGGTTTTCAAAAGAATCACATCATCATGCATAATTTCTACTTACTGGGATTTATAAATCTCATTTAGTTTATGCATTGTAGGTAATCCCGATGATATGTGATGTGGTGATGAAACTGGAGTAGCTGTGGCGCTCTTGCAGGCTTTTTGAGTTGCAGTGTACATAGATGACGACCTGCGGGCAGGACTGTGGCTTATTTTGCTTCTGTTGTGTTTGTTTTAAGCTTGTATTGTATCATATTGTAAAACTATGTATTCTGTTGTATGTTTTGGAGGCAACGTAGTTTGTTTATGAGGTTTGAAAATGGCTTTGTGAATGTAAACAGGTTGTTGGGTTTGATATAGTGTTATGCTGTCGAAATTGAAAAACATTATAGCCGGTTTTCAAGTTGAGTTTTATTTAAACTTGTCGTATGTTTGTATGTGTTAAGTGTGGTCGTGTCATTGTATATCGTTTCACGTGAGTGAAAATGAATTAAAATAAATTATTTAATTTGATATTAGACTAATTTTGGAATAAAAAAAATTAAGTAATATAGATATTGCACTATAGATATTTTTTTTCAAAAATGTCATTGTTTACATTATTAACATCAATGATTATAAAATTTTAATATATTTAATTTGACTGTTCATAACTATTTTAAATACTTTATCAATTCTCAGAGTTAAATCAATCTGGGTTATATAGATTAATTATTTTTAAATTAGCCTTTTACAATTATTTATTTTTGAATTTTTACGTATTTTTAAAATTAGATTTAATTAATTTATTTAGATTTCTTTAATTAATAAAAAATGTTATTTAATATTCATGATAAATTTTAAATTTTAAATTTTAATTTTTTTGATTTTCAGGTGAGATTTGAAATTAGATATTTAAATATTTTTGTCCATAATCAGAGTTAAATTAATCTGGGTTATATAGGTTAATTATTATTGAATTTTTACTAATTATCTTTAAATTAGTCTTTTATAATTATTATTTTTAAAATATTACTTATTTCTAAAATATGTCGTTATTTACAATACTGATATAAATGATTTTATAAAATTTTAATATATTTAATTTGACTGTATCATAAGTATTTTTAAATATTTTTATCCATACTCAGTGTTAAATCAATCTGGGTTATATAGAATAATTATTTTGAATTTTTACTTATTTTTATATTAGCCTTTTATAATTTTTTTTTTGAATTTTTACTTATTTCTAAAATTATATTTAATTAATTTATTTAGAAATATTTAAATAATATAAAATTATGATATTTTAAATTTATAACAAAATTTTAATTTTTATTTTATTTTCTTGTGTGTGAGATTTGAAATTAAATTTATTTAATAGGAGAGTCAATTTTGAATTTTCATGAAATATTAAAAATTATTAATGGAAAGAGGTCTTATTCTTTAATTTATGTTCAATTTCAATCAATTTTCAATTTAAAATTGTCAAATATTAGTGTCCACCAATCAAAGATTTCCAAGTTTGACTTTATCACAATAAAACTGACACCTCATCATATATCTTGTTATGTGACCTGTAGCAGCAGGTCGCTAGGACAAAAAAGTCATTGTTTTGTAACTTACAAGACTAAATTCAAAGTTTAAAAGATAAGAGGACGAAAATCATAGTCAACAAAACTTAAAGGATAAAAAAGTATATTTTCCCTAATTTTATTTATTTCATTATTTCTATATTTTAAATTTTAAATTTGAATTAATTTTTAAATTAATATTTTTGTAAATCTGCCGTTTAAATATTTACATTTAATTTAATTATTAAAATTTTCAATAATATTTGTTTTTTACCATCTCCATTTATTTGTTTCCCTCGTTTATATACGACCAATTCAAACTATTTTTTTTTATTTTCATTTTTTACATTTAATTTAATTATTAATTTTTTTCAAATAATCTTTGTTTTTACCATTTCCACTTATTTGTTTCCATAGTTCATATATGACCAATTCAAACTAAATATTTTTTTTTAATTCAAAATTATATATTTGATATTATTTATTATATTCAATAACATTATATTCAAAAAAAATTCATTTTTCAATAACATTGTATTCAAAAAATTTCATTTTTCATTAAAAATAATATTAATTGGCCAAAATCTTTTTTTTATAGTATTAAATTATTGATTCATTAAATATATTCACATATGTATTTTTTAAATTCTGCATATTCGTAAATTCTCCATATACATTCAAAAATTTATTTCTGAATAACATTATCATTTTTTTGCATATTATTAAAAAATTGAATTTAAAAATGAATATTCTGAATATAACAAACAAAAAAATTCTCTTTACAATAATATCAAAAGAACGGAATTTACAACAATTAAAAGACAATAATTACCAAATTTTCACAAATTACAGTGAAATTTCTGAAACCAAAATAAATACAGATCCGAAAATAAAATAAAAAAATTATAAAAAATATTTAAACCATTTGAGCTTTAACATATAATAGGCCCAATTAATATTTTTCCCTCATTACCGCTTGATGCGAGAAATGGGGATTCAATCGGTGAGATGGTGTTTGTCGCGACACCTTTGTCTTCAACACCTCTTCCACCAAAATTCAACAGTAGTTGGAACCCCTGCAATCATGAGCCTCTCGCCCGTCGACAACCACAGCCCAGGTCACTTCCACAGTTCATCGCTAATCGCGACCTCACCTACCTCCGTCGTGCCACCGATCGAAGACACCGCAGCTCCGACGTAATACCAGAAATCGCGGCTGAAACTGTTCACTGCCTCCTTTGTCGAAGTTGTGCTTCAATAGCCACGCCACTGCTCCCCATCGATGAACCACCGTCTCGACGCCTAAATCACAATCGATGTCCTCTTCACTGCCTATGGATCGCCATTGCTACCTCTGTTACTCGCTGCTAATAACGTCGCAATCTCACCGAAAATTCAAAGTTGCCACTCGCCTGAGATTGATTCTCCACCACGTCGGTAACAGAAATCACCGCCTTGGAGCATTCAGGGCGCGACGATGGTTGGAACCTGCAAAGCTTCGTCGCTCAACCACCGGATTCCACAGATCTGTAACTGCATCTCCACCATGAATGCGGCGGAGCCCGATCGGAAGAGAGAGAGAGTGTGGGGGTGGGTGGGGAAGGGGTCATTTGATTTTTGAAATATGGTGAATAAGAGTGGGTGAAGCTTTACCTCTTTTTGAATTTTAATCTGTTCAAATCTAAATTTTTATTATAAATTTTGTAACTTACTTTTCTTTTTCTTTTTTTATCTTTGTCCTACAATCTACCAACACTTATAGGACTAAAACGAAAAAATTATTAAGCTATAGGACCAAAATCAAAACTTAAGATTCTGTTGGACAAAAAAATATGTATTCTACAGGATTAATATCAATAAATAAAAGTTAGTAAAACGAAAATAAAAAAGCGATAAATTTATAGGATGAAAAAAAAATTCTTCCTTTTATAATTAATACCATCAAAATTAGAGCATGCAGAATTTTACATAAGACATACTAAAAAAATTAATTATACTAAACCAAAAAAATGTAAAAAATTATGATACATTAAATTAAGAATACATTCGGTTATTTGAATAGATTTCACGATCGAGAAATTATAAT
>JAPKLY010002689.1:0-11821 GCA_026898435.1 Prunella vulgaris | reverse complement strand
CCGATTATATGATTTCCATGGGGGCATCAGACGCAACTCAATGCAGGAACTTTCCCCTAACCTTAGGAGACCGTGCTCATAGATGGTTCTCCGCATTGACGCCCGGGTCTATTCAGTCATTTGGTCAGTTGACCTGAGAATTCTTATCCGATTTCTCGGGATTTGGAACATATCTAACGCAAAAGCACCGACTGGCCAACATTTCGCAAGGGGCCGAGGAAACTGATCAGCAATATCTTGAACACTTCGACAAGATCCTTTTGGAAGGTGAGTCGGTTAGTGATGACACTAAAGTCGTTGCAGTCATGGCGGGACTGCGTAAAGGAACGGACTTGTGGAAAGAGATGCATTTATCCTATCCTAGTACATACACCGAGTTCCGTCATAAAGCTGGTGTTTATGTAGCAATGCAAGAGGCTATGGCGAAACAGTTGGGAACAGAGACTGATGAGAAGAAAAGTGGTAAAAGCCTAGTGGCAGTGGTTACAAAGCTCCGAAGAACCTAAAGTCGTTCGGAGATGCTGTGGAGTACAAAGAAAAACTTAATCAGGTGTTGACTACCACGATCGATCATGTGTTCACAGCAGTGAAAGACCAAGACATGTTGGCAGCTCCCCGGAGGATCAGACAAGATAGAAGCAAGCTAAACCCGAACAAGTTCTGTGCATACCATCAGAGTATCAGACACTTCACCAGTGAGTGTCGTGACCTCTTGAAACAATTGTGGAAGTTTTATGAAGATGGGAAGCTTGCAGAATTCGTTAAGAAAGCTCTAGGGAAGAGACAACAATAGCCGAGACGAGAGGACTCGGACGAGGAAGATAGTGATAAGACTGAAAGGGCCCCGAATAGGCAAGTGCGAAGAGGTCCGCCGGCTATGCCAACACATCAGGAGCCTAACCGTGAGAACCTTGTACTTGAGAAAATTGGCTCAGCCGGAGGAATGGTTGATGGTCGTCCCACATCGAAAAGGCAAAATAAGGCGGAAATACGGACGGTCAATCAAGTCCAAGAAACAGGATCCGGATCGAGAGTACCGGCAAAATCGACTGCAAATTTGGTCATCAGCGCAGACATCATGAATCCCGCACAATAGGGTCCGGATCGAGAGTCCTAGAAGGAATCCTAACACCGCACAACGACTCTTTGGTCATCAGCGCAAACATCATGAACATAAGAGTGCACCGGCTGCTAGTGGATACAGGAGCGTACACGAACATCCTTTTTAAGAAAATACTAGATCAGCTAGGAGATTACGAGTCTTATATAGAAGACTGTAATCATAAAATAGTGGGATTTAAAGAGGCTGTGACCATCCCACTAGGTGTAATAAGACTGTCTGTAGAACTTGTAGCGCTTGAGGACCCGGAAAGGAGGATGACTAGGTTGCTAGATTTTTTAGTCGTAGATCAACCATCCACCTATAACGGGTTCCTCGGCCGCCCTTTCATTTCGGAATTCAAAGCCGCAGGTTCTACTTACTACTATTGCATTAAATTTCCAACTTTAAAAGGTGCAGGTACGGTCAAAGAGGATCAAAAGAAGGAGCGAGAGTGCTTGCTAACTCTAAAGAAACCTGTCACTCAGGTGTTAGTGTTTGAAGATGTAATATCACAATCCTCCACGAATGAGCCTAACATTTTGGATACTATCACCATAGACACCGAGATGATGGAGGTCGATCAAACACCGGAAGAGATAGAGGTAGACGATACACCCCAGCAAAATCAATAGACTGGGGGGCAAACGGAGAATGACACGGAAGTTCAAGGTCATATTCCAGCAATCGTTGCCAAAGCAAGTGGTGATATGGAGTTAGCACCTGAAAATCAGACAAGTGCACCGGACGACATCGAACCTCGGTTGGGTTACGAGTCGGTCCCGATGGAGGTGGACATACACCTCGAAGGGCCCATTGATGACCCGAGGTGGAAGGATAAGAAGCGACGCGCTACTCCAGTTGAAGAGCTCAGGTCCATACAGGTTGATCCTAATAAAAAGGATTTAGAACTTTTTATTGGGTCGGAGTTGGAGGAACCCTATAGAAGCAAGATGGAAGAGTTCTTCCGCGCTAACCTTGATGTATTTGCATGGTCACATGAGGACATGACGGGTATACCGGTGGAGCATGCTTGCCATCGCCTCAACATCGAACCCACAAAGAAGCCCGTCCGTCAGAAGAGAAGAAAATATGGGCCTGATAAATATGAAGCATTGACTGGTGAAGTGAAGAAGCTGCTCGACAACAATCTTATAAAGGAAGCGCTATGTCCTCAATGGGTGGCAAATCCTGTTCTAGTTAAGAAGCCGAACGGGACATGGAGGCTCTGCATAGACTTCACAGACCTCAATGTCGCGTGTCCAAAGGATAACTTTCCTTTGCCACACATCGACCAGTTGGTGGATAACACGGCAGGACATGAAATAATGACTTTTATGGATGCCTTTGCAGGTTACCATCAGATTGCCATGCACCTGGATGATCAAGAACATACAGCTTTCTACACAAATAAAAATTTATTCTGTTGGAAAAGGATGCCCTTCGGGTTAATCAACGCCGGTACCACGTACCAAAGGCTAGTCAACAAGATGTTCGACCAACACTATGGTGACACAATGGAGGTCTACGTCGATGACATTGTGGTGAAGAGCCTTAGAAAGGAAGATCGCTTGGAGCACCTCAAACAAGCATTCGATATCATGAGATCATACAACATGAAGCTGAATCCAAAGAAAAGCAGCTTTGGGGTGCAGTCCGGGAAATTTTTGGGGCATCTAGTAAGTCAACGAGGCATAGAGGTTAACCCTTCACAAGTCAAATGCATTCTGGAGATGGGACCGCCGAAGGATGTACGAGTTGTTCAAAGACTCACGGGATGTCTCGCGGCATTAAACAGATTCATATTCAGATCCGGAGACAAGAACAGGCCATTCTTTGAGTCCATTAAAGGCAAAGGCATATGTAAGAGAACCGGGAAGAGTAACTATGTCTGGACTGATGCATGTCAAAGGGCATTCGAAGATATAAAAAGCTACCTCAGCAATCCTCAGATCCTGTCAAAGCCCGTCCCAGGAGAAAAATTGTATTTATACCTGGCAGCATCAGAGGTGGCCATAAGCTCAGCCTTAGTACGTGCGGAGGGCAAGACATACTTGCCGATATACTATGTCAGCCAAGTACTACATGAGGCGGAGCTGCGATATTCCCCAATGGAGAAGTTGGCATACGCATTGGTGATGAGCGTATGGAAGCTCTGACCTTACTTCTTCGATCACCAAGTGGAAGTTTTAACAACGTTCCCCTTGAGGTAAATCTTACACAGACCCGACACTGCCGGACGATTGCTAAAATGGTCACTAGAGGTCAGCCAATATGATATAACCTACGCTCCCCGAACAACGATCAAAGGGCAGGCTCTAGCAGACTTCATAGTAGAGCTGACCTACCCTCAAGATCCGATGAGGGGACGTATATACCCATGACACCTTTACGTAGACGGCTCAACAACGAGTTCCGCAGCCGGTGCGGGTGTGGTCCTAGTAAGCCCCTACAAACAAGTGTTCACCTCAGCAATAAGGTTTGACTTCTTAGCAACTAACAATGAAGCCGAATACGAAGCACTTATTGCGGGATTGAGACTATCATTAGCTGTGGGGGCAACCAGACTTCAAATTTTCGGGGATTCGCAGCTAATAGTATCTCAAGTCCGAGGTGAATACGAAGCAAAGGATCGGCAAATGATCATCTATCAAAGGATCGTCGCGCATCTGATATCCAAGTTCGATCAAGTATACATTGAGCAAATCCCCCGGCTAGAGAACACACAAGCAGATGCTTTAGCTCGGTTGGCTACAAGCACTGGAGAACCAAGTATCTCAGAAGTGGTGGTCACAAAGCAAAATAATCCTTCAATATTTGATTATATTAATCAAGTGTTGAAGAGGGGGCAACAAATAATGAACAACCAAGAAGTGATCGACGACTGGCGTACACCCATCACTAAATATTTGGCCAATGGAGAGCAGCCAGGAGATCCGTGGGAAGCACGACGAGTTGTGAAGCAAGCTGCAAGATACACAATGATCGAGGGGCAGTTATACAAGAGGGGAATTTCATTGCCATTGCTCAAATGTCTCTCCCCGGAAGAAGGTCAGAAAGTGTTAGAAGAAATCCATGAAGGAATATATGGAGGCCACGCCGGGGGGCAAGCCTTAGCCTACAAGACTATAAGGCAAGGATACTACTGACCAACACTGCGGAAGGATGCAATTAGATATGCTAAGAAATGTTTAAAGTGCCAACAGTTTGCTCCAAGCATTCACACCCCAGCACAAGAATTAAAATCTGTATATAGTCCATGGCCATTCGCCAAATGGGGTATCGACTTGATCGGCCCATTTCCTCCCAGAAAAGGTGGAGTAAAGTTCGTAGTAGTGGCCGTGGACTATTACACCAAGTGGGCCGAAGCAGAAGCTTTAATGATGAAAACCCAAGAGAAAATGATAAGCTTCATTTGGAAAAACTTGGTGTGCAGATTTGGGCTACCGCAGTCAATAGTCACGGATAATGGAATACAGTTCGATGGGAGTAAGTTAAGAAATTTTTGCACATCTTGGGACATCAAGAAGCATTACTCCACACCATATCATCCTCAATCAAACGGACAGGTCGAAGCCGTGAACAAGATCTTGAAGCACATCCTGAAGGTTCGATTAGAAGAAAGAAAAGGCAGTTGGGCCGATGAACTGCCGGAGGTGTTATGGACCTATAGAACGTCTTACAGAACAAGTACCGGGGAGACACCGTTCACAATGACTTTCGGAGTTGAAGCAGTCATCCAGGTGGAGGTCCAACATCGGACATGGAGGATAATCAAATATGATGAAGAAGCAAATGAAGATGATATGGCGGTGAAAAAGGATCTGATTGAAGAAACAAGAACTTCGGCGGAATTGAGAAATGTCGTCTACAAACGACGAGCTAAAAAATATTACAACTCACAGGTCAAGGATCGAAGGTTCAAGGTTGGCGACTTGGTGATGAGACGAATATTAGCGGTTCCGTCGGGGGTGTTTGGTCCAAAATGGGAAGGTCCCTTCAAAGTGACAAAGAGTTGGCCAAATGGGACCTATGACTTAGAGGATACGCAGGGCAACCCTTCGTCATACACTTGGAACGCGGCGCATCTCAAGAAGTTCTACCAGTAAAAGACTTGTAAAGATTTTTCTTTTGAAACCTAGCTCGCCCAACATGTATAGGGGCAAGCGGGTTCGATTCAGATAAGGTTAAGGTTGTAAAGTCTTATTATGTTGAATAAAGAAGAAGTTTCCTTTCAAATTGGTGTGTCAATAGATGTCTCAAGTTATAAGCTCAAAGGACTTACAAGTCCAAAATAGAGGCAAGGTATTGAGACTAACCCTACTGACATAACAGTAAAAGGGAGTCCTTACCGATCAATAAGCCCACATTGAAAGAGATGAAAAATAAAAGGTGTAAATTCACGATTCCATAAAAGGAAAAGTAAGACGAATCAATCAAAACACCATACACAAAAAATGAGCAATAACTAACTTATACAAAAGTATCGACAAAACACAAGTATAAACAAACTCAACGAAAAGAAAACTGCCTATTCATTAATGATCAAAGAAGTTTGAGTACATGTGGGGCGCCTTCATGGGCGAAGAAGCAAAAAGTTACAAAATAAAAGTAAAAATTACAAAAAGGACAAAAAGGGTCAAACACCCTACTGGTCGCCGGCTTGCTCGCCAGCCTGGGCACCCGCTTGCCCGTCACCCTGAGCCTGCTCGCCCACGTGCTCGCCGGCCTGGTCGCTTGTTTGCCCATCGGTGCCTTAAGGTGAGAGACCCGGGAGAACCTCAATAGGAGATAAACCCTCAGTGTCTACCATTGCGTCATCCTCGGCATCAATCTGAAGCGGTGGGTAGTTTCCACCGATAATCTTAAGGGTGGGAGGCACAACGCTAAGGTCCACACCCATCTCCTAGAGATCACCAATGTCAACCACCAAACCTTCTTTGAGAGGATGCTCGGTGAGAAAGTCAGTGAACTCCTTCTTCAGGGCCGTCCAAGGATCTTCATTCTCACCAACAACATGGTGATAAGCCCGGAGGTTTTCGGCAAAGGCGTAGACGAGTCCAAAGTCGGAAGACTCAGCTCGGATCTCAGCAACGGCGTCGGTAGAATAGCACTCAGTGTGTGCGGCTTTGTGCTCGGCCAACTGGGTTCGGGTGTTTTGGAGTTCTCTTTCCAACTCGGCAACCTTCCCACGAGTAACCCGGCCCTCCTCCAGCTGAGCCCGCAAGCTCATCAACTTCGCCCGGAGGCTATCGGCTTCAGCCTTGGCCCTTTCAGCATTTGCGATCGCAGATTGCTCGACATCTAGTGAAGCCTTGACCTTAGCCTCCAAGTTCGCCGCCTTCTTCTTGGCATCATCACTCTCCTTCCTCAGGGTGTCATTCAACACCGCGTACGACTTTTCCAAAGTCACGGCCTGCTCAATGGCGCGTTGTGCTGTGATGAGAGCACCACTCGAATGATGCATGGCCGTGCGGATGTTGTCGGTTAATGACTGGTGTTGGATGATGGCATCTTGAGGCTGAGTCCAATGATGGGCGATGGACTCAACGGACCACCAGAGAAAGCCCGGAAGCTCGTTAAGAGTCTTTGGAGGCCGAGCGAGGGCAAACTGATGAACCGCCGGGCTGCGGTGCTGATAGCACGAAGGATTGTACCTGTGTAAAGATTCATACAAGCAAACACTTAGAAAAATCAAAATTTTTCTAAGTATAAATGTGTGAGAAGTTTGAGAATCATACCCTGCCGCCCGGTCCTGGTCCCATCCAAAGATGGAGATATCCGACAACTGCCCGACAGAGCGGATGGGCGCGGGGGCAGTCGAAGTGCCAACAGAGACTGGGAGTGTAGGCTCTGGGACCTCAACCCGACCCGAGCCTCCTGAGCCTGAAGCTCTCGTGGTCCTCGCCCTCTTGGCAGCATCACCTTCATGCTCGACGCGTGAACCATCACCTCACTGCAACCGTCGGCTACCACCACCGGGAGAGCTACTGGGGGCTTGTCGATCGTCAGTACGTAGGGTCCAGGGTGGGGCAGCAGATCGTGTGTTGGGTCCGGTGCCCGTCCCCTTCTTTGCCTGGGCCACCTTTTGAGCAGCCAACACTACGGACGGAGGATCTCTTTTGGTCCGTGCCATTCCGAACCTCTGGTTAAAGACTCGGAAGGATGGAGGGATGGCGATAGTGACCTCTGCGGCTGCAAACACAAGAAAACATAAAAAAAGTTAGAAATTTTTTCAAAATACATGTCAAAATTCTAAGGTGCAACAATCATACCAGCGGGACGAGCAACTTGAGCTCGTAAGTGGTGAGGAGTCGTAATCAACCCCGAAGTAATGCGGCAACTAGTCTTGTTCAAGTATTCGAACATCCTGTCCTTCTTATTCCGTCGACAGACAAGAATGCAAGTAAACTTGAATTCCTCAGACAAACTTGTCTTCTTCGAACGTGGGGAATCAAACCTGCAACACAAAGAACAAGACATTAGATACAATAACAAAAACAGTATTCAAAGTGCAAACAAGTCCTACGCTGCAACTCGCCAAACTCAGTTGGGGACATAATGCGTCCCCCGAGTCACTCATTATTGTCCGGGGCACGCCAATCTCCACCAATGAAAAAGAACTGCTCTTTCCAGTCCTTCACCTTGTTGGGTCGTCCCTTAAGGATTTTCATATCGCTGCGGGCCTTCAAGTAGTAGTAACCTTGACCCTCTTCAGAACACTTACTGAGGCAGAGGGTATAGTTCAACTCCTGCGGAGTCAAGCGATCTTTGTACTTTTCCAGGGTAAAGACTGTGCACATCGAGATCAGATAAGTCCAAGCATTGGGTCTTAACTGCGTAATAGCTAAACCTGTAGTCTCTAAAAAGCGGCCGATGAGGGGGTGAAGAGGCAACGTCACACCAGCGGCCAGAGTGTGCAGATTAATCGCTGTCAAACCCTCCGGAGGGCAGTCAGCTCTTTCCTTTTCACGAGGAGCGTACATCGTCACGTCACAAGGAATGTGATACTCCCTCTGGATGCTATCAAGGTCGTCCTCGTCAATAACACTCACCACAGTGTTTGCCTTGTAGTTGGTGCGGACACCTTTCTCAAGTTCTCGGTATTGTCGGGGAGGGGTTGGAAAGTCAGCGGTATACTGATCGAAATAAGCTCTCCAGTCAAGCTCCTGTTCGATACCTTCAGGGATGGACTTCTCCGACATGTGAGGTTGCGGGAAACCAACGGACTCGAACCATTCGGTGATAGAATCATCACTATCATCACTACTAGAGAGTGCTTCCACATCCTCTTGGTCATCACCATCGGGGCGAGCAGCGGGCTGCTCACCCGGCTGCTCGCCGACCTGCTCGCCTCCCTCCTCCAAAGGACTATCCATCTCCACAACCTCGGGATCAGAACCCGCAAGATGAACCGATGAGAGACCGGCGATTGGACCACTCTCCTCCATGGGTTGTTTGCCCAGGTTCTGGTGAGAAATGGTACGACTCGAAGACGATGACATGTTTGAGAAAAGAAGAGAAAAGAGGAATTTGGCCCTAGGAATGTGCTAACTATTGTATTAAGGACTCCGCCGCCTTGATTCCGGTCAAAGTTTGTCCAAAAAAGAAAAATTCGACGAACAAAAACCACATAAGGAATAAAAGAGGATAATACAAAGGGGGAAATAAAAAGAAAAAGGATTGAGAAACTACCTTTGATTCAAACTTCAAAACTGTTCGCCGGAATTGTGAAAATAAGAAGATCGCCGGAGAAATCAGGAAAGAGCTTGAGCCGCCGGAAATTTCAGAAGAACGGACAAGTGAAGAACAAGATGAACAGTGGAGAAAAAACCCTATTTATACATTAGGGTTAAAGAAAAATGAAGGAAAAAGCTCAGGGACCATTTTGCAAAGTATTTGAAAAGTTTTAGAGAGCGAGCCTTTTCGTATGACTGATTGGCACACAAAACGAGGGGACGCCTCGTTTTTCGGAAATGTCACTTCGGTTATCAAAGGATAGGACGAGCATGAAGGCCGAGCACCAAGTCGAGCACCATGCTGCTCGCCAAGCTGCTCGCCTGATTGCTCGCCAACATGGTGAATCAATTCCAGCATATACTTTGATAAAGAGAAACCAAATCAAAACATATACTGAGGGACAAATGTTGATAAAAGGAGTTAAGCTTAATATTTGAAGAATAGTTAAAGTGAAAGCAAGCTGAAGGGTAAGTTGCTCGCCACCCTGCTCGCCCGCTTGCTCGCCTGACTTAGGGATGGCAAGACAACAAGACCACATGGCCACACCCAAGTTGCTCGCCACCTTACTCGCCAGTTTGCTCGCCTGGCTCAGGGATGGCAAGGCAACAAGCCCACGCGGCCACACTGAGTTGCTCACCACCTTGCTCGTCACCTTGCTGGCCAGTTTGCTCGCTCAAGCCCTGGGATGACGAAGCAACAAATCCATAAGACTGAGACCAAGCTGCTCTCCCCATTGCTCGCCCAGATGCTCGTCAAGTTGTTCGCCAGACTCAGTAGTGACGAGACATCAAGCCATAAGGTCAAGCCAAAGGTGCTCGCCCACCTGCTCGCTATGTTGCTCGCCCGGATGATCGCCCTTCTCTCAGGAATGAAGACACAAGATGTCCAGAGAACCTAAGAGGAAGGCATAGGTCGTTAAGGTTAGAGTTAGTGAGGCAAGTCATTAAGGTGGTGACAAGTGGAGGACACTTGTCACCATCAGAGGCTATGTGGCCTACAAACATGCCACCTCACTAATAAGAGAGTATAAATAGGTGAAAACACCTCATTTGTAAGGATCTGAAATACTAATACAAGATATAACATTATAGAAAATTATCTCTCTACTTTCTCTCTAGAAACAACAATATAACACCCAATTAACCACTTTAGATTATTGTTTGAGTAATTCCAAAAGATTATTAGCCACATAAACTTTCGATTATTAGAATTGCTCAACAGTATCAATTCAGATTTAAACGTTGTGTATGGTATATTCCAGTGTACTATAGTGTTATCGTGAACACTATAGTATAATTGATTATTAATAGTATAACATACTAATATAGTAACACTATAGTATAACTGAATAACAATAGTATAATGCACTAATAGTATAACTGAATAACAATAGTATAATGCACTAATAGTATAACGCACAACAATAGTATAATGCTTAAACCTATACAGCACAACCTATCCATCTAGCTTCAAACTCACCAAACTTAATCAGGAACATTTACACCAGCACAACCTAACCATATAGCTTCAAACTCATTGATACCTTAAGAAATATAATTGGAGAAATTCTAAGACTCATAGAATTGGGTGTAATTGGGTGTAATTGGGAGAGAGAAGAGACAAAAAAAAAAACCTAGATCTAATTATATATGAGAGAAGAATTCAATATATATAAGAGACAGAAGAGATAAAAAAAATCCTAATTGCAGTTGAGATTTTATTGAGCCGCACAACCTATTACCTAGTTGTGTTAATTAATTACCTTTATATAATTAAATATACCGTAAATTAAAAATTAGCATAAAATTAGACCAAATTGTAGGTTGCTTATTTTACTTGACCAGTGCGCATGATTGAAAAAAGAAATAGACTACACTGTGATTTTCCCATATAAAAGCATTGAAACGAGATAAGCAACTTAACTACATAGAATACCCTGGGGAGAGACAAATTTGAGAGTGCACAACTTTATTATTTCTTTTACAGAAGCAGCAAGTTATATAGAAAAATCAAAATGAATTCTATCATATATATATAGTACTCATGACAAAGGAAATCTAAACATATATTATAACAAAATCTTCTATTATGAATGAAAACTATAAAAAAATAGGCAAACACTCAAATAGAAATTTCTACGGGTCAAAGATCCGTAGAAATATCCATTTTTGAAAATTCGCGGGTCTAAATCGGGTTGGGCCAAATTTGAGTATTTTTTCCAAAATTCGCGCAGATAGTGATTTTCGCTCCCAGGTATGTTACAGTCGGGGTAAATGCATGTTACTTTAAGGCAAAACGTATGTTACAACCAGATTAAATGTTTTTTCTACACATATTCATTTATTTTTATAGAAGTAAATATTTTTCATGCAATGTAAAACATGTATATGTTACATTGTATGTGTAACACATATTTATTCTTAATAAAAATACATTTTATCCTATAGTAACACATATATGCTCATATAATAACACAAATTGAGGAACAAATATGTGTTACAATTAGAGTAAATATGTATTACTGTAAATTTATGTTACAATTGGAGTAAATTTGTGTTACTGCAAATGTGTGTTACATCTAGAGTAAATGTGTGTTACAATTAGAGTAAATGTGTGTTACTGCAAATGTATGTTACAATTAGAGTAAATGTGTGTTACAATTAGAGTAAATGTGTGTTACTACAAGATCAAATGTGTGTTACTGTATGCACAAACATTTATTTATTCGTATAAAAATATATATTATATATTATGTAACATATATAAGGTATTAAATGATGTATTAAGTACATTAATAACATATTATTAACATAAATCAACAAAGAGAATAAAAAATAAATTAAGTAACACATATTTATACTTGCAGAAATACATATTTTCTTTATAGGTACTTGAAAAGTACAAAAAATTAATTTTTTAAGAACTTGTAACACATATTTTGCCTAATTGTAACACGTCTTTGCCCAAATTGTAACATACCTG
>JAPKLY010002688.1:0-12137 GCA_026898435.1 Prunella vulgaris | reverse complement strand
TAAATATGTGTTACTTAATTTATTTTTTATTCTCTTTGTTGATTTATCTTAATAATATGTTATTCATGTACTTAATACATTATTTAATACCTTATATATATTATATAAAATATAATATATATTTTTATAAGGACAAATAAATGTTTGTGTATACAGTAACACACATTTGATATTGCAGTAACACACATTTACTCTAATTGTAACACACATTTGCAGTAACACACATTACTCTAATTGTAATATACATTTGCAGTAACACACATTTACTTTAATTGTAACACACATTTACTCTAGATGTAACACACATTTGCAGTAACACAAATTTACTCCAATTGTAAAATAAATTTGCAGTAATACATATTTACTCTAATTGTAACACATATTTGTTCCTCAATTTGTGTTATTATATGAGCATATATGTGTTACTATAGGATAAAATGTATTTTTATTAAGAATAAATATGTGTTACACATACAATGTAACATATACATGTGTTACATTGCATGAAAAATATTTACTTCTACAAAAATAAATGAATATGTGTAGAAAACAACATTTAATCTGGTTGTTACACACGTTTTGCATTAAAGTAACATGCATTTGCCCAAACTGTAACATACCTGGGAGCGAAATCACAAGCTGCACGAATTTTGGACAAAAATACTCAAATTCGACCCGACCCAGTTTAGACCCACGAATTTTTAAAAATAGATATTTCTACGGATCTTAGATCCGTAGAAATTTGTATATAAGTTTTTGTCATTAATGATAACAATGTACCGTGCAATTGGACCATCCAAACAGCAAGATTGAACTGAGACCACGTGAAAATCATGTATCCCTTTGTCTCTAATGTACCAACTGCATTTGTGGAATTCAATTATATTTTAAAAAAATTGCATAAAATATTATTAAAAAGTGATACATATATATTATTATTGAAAAGTTTATTTTTAATAGTATATTTTTCTATAATAATACGTGTAACTTTTTAATAATAAATAATACAAAATTTAAAAAATACATTTAAATTACACGATGTACCTAATGCACAAAAAAACCTTTGAATTTTAGAAAAGTACACTTGAATCAATCATATGTATAGCACGAGACAAAAAATGAACGGAGAAGAACTGTGCAACCATTGCAAGTGGACCATCCAAAACACTATATACAAATTAAATAAATTGAATGATAGAGACTACGTAAATTGGTTTTCATCAGTAATTAAATATTTATTTGTAAGAAACTAAATAGTTGTCAATCAATTAATCAGTGGTCCTTTGTAGTCATTTTAAAAAAATATAAATGTGGCACTCTACCCAAATTTCAATTAATGTGGAAATTAATCATACCGACCACTAAGTAAAGACACAATTGAATTACATTTAAACTTTATTTGGATGAGTGCATTTAAAAGTAAATAAATTTAAGAAATAAAAATATGAAAAGACATATATTCCAAATCATGTGTTAGTACCTTGGTTTTGATTTTGATGTGTGCAAAACAATGTGTTTATTTGTTGAATTTGACTAACACTTGTATTGAGTGCTGGGACAATCTGAGTATTTTGATTAGATCCCAAAACCCCTGATGAATCTGCCTAAGTCTGAAGTCTGAAGAATATTGGAGTCGACCCAATTTACTGAAGTCTGAAGTATAATTCATCCTGAAGGAGTCAGTCAGTCATGCTGAAGATTGTCTGTGTCTGAAGCTGAAGATGGAAGCCTGATGATCCGTCCTGAAGTCAATCCTGAAGTACCATTGACTGATGTTTCTACTGAGTACACTAAGCATACTCAGGACAGATCTTAGTCAGTGAAGAGTAAGTATAATCTATCAGGCTCTGCTGAATGCACTTAAGACCTGACTTAGGCCTTGGTTCAGTTTATCTGAACCATATAAGTCCAATGCAAAAAGGTTACACATACTGGGCTGAATAATCTATCAGGCTGTGCTGAAGACACATAAGACCTGACTCGGGCAGTAGTTCAGATCACCTGAAACATGTAAGTCCAAGGCAAAAAGGTTATTTATGCTATGGGACAAGAGACAAAGAGAATGTCAGTAAGACTCCAATGAAGACAAACATTCAGACTGAGTTATTAACAAGAGACTCAGAGTATTGAATGTACAAGGAAGGACAAATGTCTAAAAGTCAACTAGCCGTTAGAACGGAGAGCCAATGATCTTTCGACACGTGTGTACGGAGTCTGCGCAACATTTAATGCGTCTCAAAATTGCAGGCGATGGGACAGACTTGCCAGAATAAGCATGGCGGTTAGGTCAAACAGTATTTCTAGCCTGCAACCACCCCAAAATAGGAAAGATTTGATTAGATCTCCTCCAACGGATCTATTTTGAATCTTGCCTATAAATATGGAGAGCCTTGCACCCATTCAAAAAAAATGGGAAATTTCCAAGAGAAAACTCTCAAGAATCCAAGCTCTCAAAGCATACTAAAAGCAACACTCTGTAATTAAATTTCCCTAGTGTTGTAGTAGGATTCATTCTGTATTTGCTTAGATCGATAGCTTCCTGTTAAATCAGGTCGTGGAAGTAGGAGTTGGTTATCTCCGAACCACGTTAAAAAGACCCTTGTGTGCTGATTTACTGTTTTGTTCAGGATCATAACTGTCATCATAATAAACTGAACATTCTGCGTTGTTTATCCTCAGGACTGAATCAATCATCCTGAATCTTAATACGGTGCACTCAGCCTTAATCACCCGTCTACTACGCAAGTTAAGAGAAAATGTTTTCAGAAACTAAAACGAGTAGAATCTAAGGGCTCACTTTCCGCACGTACTCTAGCTCACTGAGATAGTAGTCCAACTGACTCGCTTCCAAGCAGTCAGTAGGTTTGTTATCTCTACTGAGCTTCCGAGCACATTACTCACACTCAGCTTATCTGACTCGTTACTGAACTGTCCCTGTGGACCTTCAGCATACTGAGTAATTCAGGAATCCTGACTGAGAGTGTAAGAGCATTTTTCTGAGTCTTTCAGAAAAATCTGACATCAGTGTATTCCCCCCATACACTGATTGTACTCGTTTCGGGACCAACAAGTGGTATCAGAGCAGTGGTTCAAAAGGCCACTGACTTTGTTTACCAACAGTTTCTGTGGAGAAACTTTTGGTGGTCTACTGAATAGATTTCGTTTCTGAAAACTGCATATCATGGCATCCGGTTCTAAACGCCTCGAAGGCAATCTTCCTGAATTCTCTATTGACAATTATGACTATTGGAAATTCAGGGTACTCGCACATCTCGATTCCATCCATGATCAGATGCCTCTGGTGATTGAGCAGGGTCCAATCAAGTTTATGATCAGATGCCTCTGGCCTGTTGCTGGCAATGTTCCTGAAGAAGTGGAGAGGTCCACGCTTAATTCTGATCAAATTACGCAAATCGGACTGGGTAATGTTGCCAAAATCATTATACTCCACACCATTTCTTACGAGAATTCGGTCAGGATCATGCATCTGAGGACTGCAAAGGAGATCTGGGATGCTCTGAGGGAGATGAGTGAGGGATCAGAAAAGATCAAAGAGAACTAGAGAGATCTTGCAATTAGGAAGTTTGAAGTCTTCCGGATGTTAGAAGGAGAATCCATCGATCAGATGGAAGCTCGGTTCATTAAGATGATGAACGAGCTAGCAACCCTTGGGAAGGAGTTTCCCAAGAGGAGGGTGTCTTCTAAAATCCTGAACTGTCTCCCTGAAAGATGGGACACAGGAGTGATCTTACTGAAGAACACTCAGGACCTTACCAACTTTACTCACTCTCACCTATTCTCAGAGTTAAAGGCTCTGGAATTCGACCTCGATAAGAGGAAGAAGAAGGGTGTTGTCAGTGAGGAAGTTAGTGAGGAGAAGACTCCTGAAAAGGAAAAGAGCGTGGCTCTTAAAGCTACTCCTGAGCCTGAGGCTGGATCTGGCTCTAAGTCTCTGAAGGACATGAACAAGGATGAGCTAGCCTTGGAGTACAGCCTGATGGCGCGGCGTTTCAAGAAACTGAACTCTCGATTCGGAAGGTATAAGAAATTTTATACTGACAGTTGTGGTCGCAGGTACTCCAGCCCCAGGAGATCGAGTCCCCTAAGAGAAGAAAGGAGGGGTTCAGATTCCAGGAGGGATCGCAATGAGCCTGAGCGACGAAGAGATGAGAAGAGGAGAGATGATGAGCCCAGAAGATCCAGCTCCAAACCTGAACTATCATCAGGGAGCAGGAGGGAGTCATCAGATAAAAGGTACACTGAGTTTGTTTTTGATGTAGATCAGTGCTACCACTGCAAGAAGACCGGACATTATCAGTATGATTGTCCGGAGCTCAGTGCTCGTGAGTGAGAGGATCGGACAGCGAAGAGAGAGCTCAGGGCATCAGACCGGAGAGCATTGCTTGCTGAGAACTCCTCAGATTCAGATGGCCCAGGACGCCGGTCCGCTGAACTCTTCTCCGATGAGGTGTATGATGACCTCTACCTGATGGCAGATGATGAGGTATGTTCTTCTGCCTCTTCTCCTGATCATGCACCTGAGCTTAGCAAGATTCAGCAGGAGAACTCGACCTTCAGCTCGCCCTAGAGCAATTGATGGTTGACTTCTCAAGACTGCAGGAGACTCATACTCACACAGTGGATGTGAATGCGCAACTGAGTGGAGAGAACGATCGGCTAACTGAGTCTCTCAGAGTAAGAGATGCTGAGGAAGCCCTCAGATTAGTACATCTTCAGGAAGAGCTACTTCATGCTCGGAACAAGCATGATGAAGCTCCACTGGAGGTAGAAAGACTGAAGGGTGTAATCAGCTCGCTGATTGAGACTCGTGATACTGATCTGTTCCTTGCTCAGGAACAACTGATGATTGAGCGAATTGCTCTTAGAGTGATGTTCGAAACTGAGTGGCAGGCTCGACTTTGTGCTGAGCAAACCACTTGGGATCTTGACCTGATCTCAAAAGAAAAAGCTCATGAAGAGTTGGTGCTTCAGTACACCACTGAAATTGAGACCCTGAAAGAAACAAATGGGCATCTTGAGGTTAAGCTGAAGAAGTTATACACATCCACCCAAGTAGTTGATGAGTTAACAAGTTTCTCTCAGCTGACTGATGGTGCTAAAGCTGGGTTAGGCTATGATGCCTCAAAAGACCCAAAGGGCAAGAAAAAGAGAGGTGCTTCAGGGAGCAACTCTCAGAAGAAGTTTGTCCCTGCCCTAACTGATGACAAGAGCTTAAGTGTTGCTAGTCAGGACAAAGGCAAAGGGAAGGAGAAAATGCCTGCTGAACCTGTCATGCAAAGGGCTGAGAAACCAAGACCTAAACCTAAGGAAAAGGTCAAGGCTTCTCATCCTGAGTCAAGGAAGACAGATCAAGGGAACTCCAAGGCTCAGCCTAGGAATCCTCAAACTAGAAAGAATTATGTCCCTAGCACTTCTCAGGCTCAGCCCAGAAATGCTCAGGATGGAAGGAACTCCAGTCAAAGGAGGCCTCAGGCAAAGCCGAGGACTACTAAGGTCCAGACTCCTCAGACTGGGCACAGAGCCCATCAGGAGCGTCCTAATCCTCAAAGGAGAAGGACAAACCAGGTGGTCTCTGAAAGGCAACGGAGACCTGACTCCGGTAACACTCAGGCCAGACCTCAAGTGCCAAGAGGTCAGGCCCGAGCTGCTCCTTCTCGGGATCAAACTCAGCCCAATGCACCCAGGCCAAGGAGGAACAGGAGGCCCACCCCCAGGAATCAATATAGGGCTCCTGAACCTCAGGCTGACACCCATACATGCTCAACTTCCCAGGCACAAAGGAAGAAAACTGTGTATGTTGATGTTTCAGGGAGACAGGTTTACACTTCTGATGCTATCAGAATTGTTAAACAAATTTGGATCCCGAAGGGTATGGCTGACTCAGTAGGACCCAATACGAGCTGGGTACCAGAGGCATGATTCTTTTCAGGTCGCTGCGGGCTACAAGAAGAGGAAGGAGGATCTGATGAAGGACTGGTACTTGGACTCAGGATGTTCCAGGCACATGACCGGATTTCGTGATCTCCTTCAGGATTATGTAGCTCAAGAAGGCCCGCGGTTAACCTTTGGTGATAACTCTAAGGGTTTCACCAGAGGATTCGGAACCCTTGTTGTTGGCTCTGTCCGTGTACTGAATGTATCATATGTTGAGGGACTGAGACATAACTTACTCTCGGTCAGTCAGTTTTGTGACCGAGGATATAGTGTAGAATTTACATCTAACATGTGTCTTGTGAAGGACAAATCTACACTATGGGTTCTGATAACAGGTATCAGGAGGGGCAATGTATATTTTGCTGATATCAAGAGCAGTCCTCCTGAAACTTGTTTGGTTGCTAAGAGCTCCTTTGAGCTCAGTTGGCTTTGGCATAAACGCCTGAGTCACTTAAACTTCAAGATTATTAAGAAAATTTCTAGACTCTCACTTGTAGATGGTCTACCCAATGAAGTTTTTAGCAAAGACCACGTGTGCGGAGCATGTCAGGAAGGCAAGCAAACCAAAGCTTCATTTAAAGTGAAAGAAGCCTTCTCAACTGACAGAGTGCTTCAGCTTCTGCACATGGATCTCTTTGGTCCAGTTACTCCTGTCAGCATAAATGGTAGGAAATATACCCTTGTTGTTGTTGATGATTATTCCAGGTATACATGGGTTATTTTCTTGCTGAACAGAAAGGAGACTCAGGTCAAGCTTCTAGAGTTACTCAAGCAATTGAGCACTGAACAGGGTCAGAGCATAGTCATGATCCGATCAGATCGAGGAACTGAGTTTATAAACTCTATTATAACTGACTTTTGTACTAACCATGGTATAGCTCATGAGACTTCTGCAGCTAGGACCCCTCAGCAGAATGGGGTAGCTGAAAGAAGAAATCGGACCCTGAAGGAAGCTGCCAGGACCATGTTGGCTGAGTTAGGATTGCCTAAGAAGTACTGGGCTGAAGCAATCAACACTGCTTGCTACACTCAGAACCGATCTATGCTGAACAAACAACATGCTCAGACACCTTATGAAACTTGGAACAAGAGGAAGCCTCGCATCTATTATTTCCATATCTTTGGGTGTAAGTGTTTCATCCTGAACAATGGGAAAGACCAGCTGAAAACCTTTGATAGCAAATCTGATGAGGGAGTCTTCTTAGGATACTCCTCAGTCAGTAAAGCCTTCAGGGTGTATAACTGTCGGACCCTTTGTGTGGAGGAAACACCTCATGTTGTGTTTGATGAGACTGCATCAGTGCATAGGAAACAGGTTCCGAATTCTGACACTGAGGGGGTTATCAAGAGGATAACAAGACTGAGTCTGAAGAATCCTGATTTCAAGATCAAGCTTGTCAGTGCTCCCAAGGGATGGGATGATGATGATGATGATGATCAGGATGGACCTCAGGCCAACCCTCAGCTAGCCCCAGCCTCAGAGAATGTTGAGTCTCAGACGGAGGCACAAACTCAACCTGAGGTACGCACTGTCGGTGATGATGCTTCTGCACCTGAGACAGTTACTGAGTCCAACACTGTAGGGGGAAACAATGTCTCTAATATTGGCCAACCCTCAGGAAATGACTCAGTATCCCCTGTTCTTGCTCGTTCCTATTCTTTGCCTATTATTGTCGAGACTAATGTTTCAGGATCAGGCGAGGGAACGTCAGCAGCTCCCAGTGCACCCGTCAGCAGGAGGCGGTGGCTAGATGATCACTCATTGGCTGATATCATTGGTGATATCAATGAGGGGGTCAGGACTAGGTTGTCCTTTGGTGAGAGCGCTATGTTTTGCTGCTTCCTGAGTGATCAGGAACCTAAGAGCATAGAAGAAGCTCTTGCTGATCCCAACTGGATCCTAGCCATGCAGGATGAGCTCAATCAGTTTGAGCGGAATCAGGTTTGGGAGTTAGTTGAGAGACCTAGGCGTCAACATGTCATTGGCACCAAGTGGGTCTTTAAGAACAAGAGGCATGAGAAGAATGTTGTATTCAGGAATAAGGCCAGATTGGTAGCAAAGGGCTACTCTCAGGCCGAAGGAATCGACTATGATGAGACCTTTGCTCCGGTCGCCAGGTTGGAAGCAATCAGGTTATTTCTGGCATATACAACATTCAAGAAATTCAAAGTGTATCAGATGGATGTAAAGAGTGCTTTTCTGAATGGTGTACTAAACGAGGAGGTCTATGTGGAACAACCTCCAGGTTTCGAAGTTGGAAATAAGGTATATCACCTGAAGAAAGCTCTTTATGGCCTGAAGCAAGCTCCGAGAGCTTGGTATGATACATTATCCCAATTCCTGATAGACCACAGGTTCGTAAAAGGAACAGTGGACAGGACCCTCTTCCGGATATCCGAAGGGGAGGACATTCTCTTGGTTCAGATTTATGTGGATAACATAATTTTTGGATCTCCTAATCTGAAGCTTTGTGAGAAATTCTCCAAGCTGATGACTGGGAAATTTGAGATGTCAATGATGGGAGAAATGAATTTCTTTCTGGGTCTCCAAGTCAGGCAGATTGACTCCGGAATCTTCATAAATCAGTCCAAGTATGCGAGGGACTTGATTCAGAAATTCGGAGTTCAGTCCAGCAAAGTCTCACGTATTCCCATGAACACAAATGAGAAGCTGGATCCTGACAAAGAAGGAGTCTCAGTAAATCAGACTGAATATAGGGCACTGATAGGATCCTTATTGTATCTGACTGCTAGTCGTCCTGACATCACTTATGCAGTTGGAGTTTGTGCAAGGTATCAGTCTGATCCAAGGAAGAGTCATCTAGAGAGTGCCAAAAAGATACTGAAATATCTGAGAGGTACAGTAAATCTAGGACTTTGGTATCCCTCTGATGACAACCTAGAACTGACTGGCTATTCAGATGCAGATTATGGAGGCTGTAGACTTGATAGGAAATCAACTACAGGCACATATCAGTTTCTAGGGAGTAAACTGATCTCTTGGTTTTCTAAAAAATAGACCAGTGTTGCAACGTCTACTACTGAGGCTGAGTATATGGCGGTAGGCAGTTGTTGTTCTCAGATCCTTTGGCTGAAACAGCAACTGAGAGACTACCAAGTTGAGGCCACTGAAGTCCCAATTTATTGTGACAATAATAGTGCCATTGTCATATCCCAAAACCCAGTCTTACACACAAGGTGTAAGCATGTAGACATCAGGCATCACTTTATCAGAGATCATGTTGAAAAGAAGGACATTAGGATGGAGAGAGTCCCTACTGATAAGCAGAGAGCTGACATACTGACTAAGGCTTTGCCTGAAACCAGATTTGTTGAGCTATCAGTAGAATTAGGACTCCTTGACCCAGGCTTAGGAGATTCAATTTGAATCTCTAGTCAGACTGCTCAAGGTCAGGGGGAATGACTAATAAGGACTCAGGATGAAGAAATCTCAGAAGAGAATGTGAATGGTTGTAGGGGGAACATTCAGTATGTAAAGGATGATCAGTATAGACTGACTAAGATTCAGGACACTGAACTCAGGGCTTGTCACCCTGATAGACCAACAACAAGTGGTATCAGTCAGAATACGAATCTGACTGACTGGTATGTTTCCTGATTTTTGTCTAGTCATCAGATCTTGCGTGCATTATACTTGATATTGTTTGCTGTATTGTCAAATCAATTTAATTTGTCATTTAATCCCAGCCATTCATTTAATATTCGATTATTATTTAATACAATTTATTTGAATTAAATACGGATATGCTCTAATGTGCATTTAATGCACTGTGGGAGGGAACAGTTTTCGATAAAGTTTGACCAATTAAAACCGAAAAGGCACCATGCATTTCACTTTTTGATCTTGACCATTGAATCTCATAAGTCATTATTTTTTGAGCCATCCGATTAAAACTGAAATTTAGTATAAATAAGGGTAGTGATCGTCGTTGCAACCTTTATGCACCCAAATCTTTCCTTAATATATTTTCTCTGAAAACCAGATTTTCTTCAAAATCTCCAACTTAATCCGTGGCGTTTCCTTCGGTGGACTCATTCTTTGGGAATGTCTTCCATCTCAGGAATGAGATCCACTACGAGCCCTTTGGGGATTTTTCTTCTAACCACCCTGATATCTTGCCTGTTCAAGAATTATATGAAAATGCAGGTCTTCTGCAGTTTATCACAGCAAGACCCCAGAGACTCCATCCGAGACTGGTTGTTGCTTTCTACCTCAAGATGGCACAGAACAAGGATTCCCAGGAGTGGGAGACTTGCATTCATTTGACTTCCTGTGTGAAGGGGAAGGATGGAGAAGAGGAAATGACCAGGAGGTGGGTCACTTTCAACATCAGGGAGAAGATTAAGGAGGTTTTTAATCTTCCCTGCTCTGGATGAAGCCCGGTTGATTACGGGTTTGGGAACGAGAAGGATTTTCTCCAGTCTCTCTGCGATGGAGATGTCGTCCTGAGGCCGTGCCTCAACAAATCAGTTTTGAGGACTAAGAATCATCACTTCTTCGACCTGACAAGTCAGGGAGTGATGGGGATTGCCGGAGGATTGGAGCAGATCTCCAGACCAAAGCTTTATACGATGATGGCAATCTCTGACGCATCAGTGCACAATTTTCACTGGGAGGATTACTTCCTCCAATTACTGGTAGCTGAGACCAGCAAAATCAAGTATTCGCTGGAGGGTCAGGCGACGTTCGAGGCCAAAATGCACTTTGGCACCAAGATCTCACTGATTTTGGAAACCCTGGATCTCGGGGACGTTGATCAGGCCCAGTCGCTCGAGATTCCAGCGAAGATTGACCTCTTCAGGGCTTACTCCGGTGATGCTGGCACCAAGAGAAGACCATGGACTCAGAAGAAGAAGGCTCAGGCGAGCATGACTGGGAGAGTCAAGGCTCAAGCGGGCATATCTTCAGAGTCCGATATTGTAAAGCCAGCGGAGGACAAGCCCAAGCGCGCAGGACCCAAGCAACAGAAACTGAAATTTCTTTATTCAGGGTCAGCAGAGCGAGAGAAAAAGCTTGTGGAAGGGAGAGTTGCTGAAGAAGCTGTTCAGCATGCAACTCTGGAAAAGGAACCGGCTCAGGCCGCTCTTGACATTGCTCCCATTACTTCTGTTCTGGACGTCGCATCCCCTGATCCTGATCAACTGATTCTCAACATCGCCTCAACCTATCAGAGTTTGGAGAAGGATCAGGATGAACCTGCTCTGGAAGGAGGAGTTGAGCAGGAGGCTGCTGAACCAGTTCAGGCTGAAGCCCCATGGCCATTCCCTGCGCCTGATGAGAACACATTGCCCGATTTCGAGATTGTGGCAAGGGGAACTGTTGTGGATATGGTGGAGATGAGGTTTCCTGATCTCTCAGACGCTCAGAAGCAGGCAGTCGTGCAACTTCGCACCTACGCCATGATCAGGAATGCCACTTGGCCTGAATTGAGTCAGCTCGGGGAGTTGAGAGGATGGGAGAAAATGGCAGAAACTGAAGCTGCCCTCTTTGATCACTTCAACGTGAATTCTTTACATCACCTGATCAAGATGGTAGACTTCATCAGAATTGTTAGACGCATCTACCCCGAGCCAGAGCCTGAAAGAGTTGAGGAGGAGAAGGAAGAGCAGAAGGAAAAGATTGTGATTGCTGAAGACATTCAGCAAGGTGGCACTGAAGGAGTCAGTGCACCGGCCGATGAAGTAATCCTGGGACCCGGGACTGCGGAGGCTTCAGGAGAGGGTCCACCAGGTCTGATCCGAGTCAGAGGAAAATGGATCACCCCCAAGGCTCTATATGTTTTGAAATCCTCACGAGCTCTTGCCAATCTTCACAGAAGGGTAATCCTCATCGAGAGAAAAACTAGTAGGGTTGGTTCAAATTCTGAAGTGCTGAACAAGAAGATGAAAAGACTGGATCGTGACCTGAATGAGATGGGGACTGATATGAATGCTGCCATCGATCTTCTTGGAGAAGTCAGAAATCAACACTCAGTAGATCTCACTGTTATCTCTGAGCAAGCAAAAGGGGCCATTCAAAGCTGCAATCAAATGGTCTCTGATGCGCAAACTCAGCAGGAGAACAAGCTTGCCACTTTTCTTGATCAACAAATGCCTGAAAGAATTGATCAACTGATTGATGAAAAGTTGGCCAAGCTGAAGGCTGAACTGAAGGATGAGCT
>JAPKLY010002687.1:0-22953 GCA_026898435.1 Prunella vulgaris | reverse complement strand
ATATTGTTACTATATCATTTTATCTATAATGACAATTAAATCATCACTTTTGGCATAATATTTTCGTCGCTAATATGATGTTTAGTCATGAAAAATTCAATTTGACATGACGATTTGAATTAGGCAAACACTCAAATAGAAATTTCTACGGGTCAAAGATCCGTAAAAATATCCATTTTTAAAAATTCGCGGGTCTAATCCGGGTCGGGCCGAATTTGAGTATTTTTTTCCAAAATTCGCGCATATAGTGATTTTCGCTCCCAGGTATATTACAGTCGGGGTAAATGCATGTTACTTTAAGGCAAAATGTGTGTTACAACCAGATTAAATGTTGTTTTCTACACATATTCATTTATTTTTATAGAAGTAAATATTTTTCATGCAATGTAAAACATGTATATGTTACATTGCATAACACATATTTATTCTTAATAAAAATACATTTTATCCTATAGTAACACATATATGCTCATATAATAACATAAATTGAGGAACAAATATGTGTTACAATTAGAGTAAATATGTATTACTGTAAATTTATGTTACAATTGGAGTAAATTTTTGTTACTGCAAATGTGTGTTACATCTAGAGTAAATGTGTGTTACTGCAAATGTGTGTTACAATTAGAGTAAATGTGTGTTACTGCAAGATAAAATGTGTGTTACTGTATGCACAAACATTTATTTATCCTTATAAAAATATATATTATATTTTATATAACATATATAAGGTATTAAATGATGTATTAAGTACATTAATAACATATTATTAACATAAATCAACAAAGAGAATAAAAAATAAATTAAGTAACACATATTTATACTTGCAGAAATACATATTTTCTTTATAGGTACTTGAAAAGTACAAAAAATTAATTTTTTAAGAACTTGTAACACAGATTTTGCCTAATTGTAACACGTCTTTGTCCAAATTGTAACATACCTGGGAGCGAAAAAACATATTATTAACATAAATCAACAAAGAAAATAAAAAATAAATTAAGTAACACATATTTATACTTGCAGAAATACATATTTTCTTTATAGTTACTTGAAAAGTACAAAAAATTAATTTTTTAAGAACTTGTAACACAGATTTTGCCTAATTGTAACACGCTTTTGCCCAAATTGTAACATACCTGGGAGCGAAAAAACCTGGAACAACAAGTTGCGCGAATTTTGGAAAAAAATGTCCAAATCTGACCCGACCCGGTTTAGATCCGCGAATTTTTCAAAAATGAATATTTCTACGGTAGAAATTTCTACACAAGTGTTGCTCTAATAATTTTCTTTTATACCTTTACAAGAATTAACACTTTTACTCTTCATATTGATAAAAGAAATTGAACACAATTTTTTGCCATTAATTAAATGCTAAATTCAATATGCTTGGATTAAACTTGTCCTTCCAGAATCACTTTGCAAGAAATTATTGAGGGTTATGAGTAAACCATTTCACCAAATTAAAATTGTACACGCTATTAGTCCTACTTATTTAATTTTTTATTTTTTAATATCACACTAATGCGTATTTTAACTAGCACTAATTCTTGTATGTGTATATATAATAAATTACTCCCTTTGTTCCACTATAAGTTGCTTATTTTGTCATTTTCGTTCGTCCTATTATATATATTGCTCATTTGTTTTTTTTTTACTTTTTTTAAATTACTATTCACTTTTTTATTATTATTTTTAACATTTTTTTATAATTCTTATTATTTTTTTACTTTTCTCCTTTGTGACGTATTATATTAATATTTTTATATTTTTTTAATATTAGTGCTATAAATTTATGAGCAATTTATAAGGGGACAGATGGGAGTACTCTATGATAGAATATCTAATTAAAATGTTAATCCTTTTTCATCAGATATTGTGCTCGTTATATATCTTGTCACTTTATTCTCTTTCACGTTGAAGTTTGTCTGTTCATTTCTTTCTCCTATTTATGTAGGACAAAAAAATTGTACTGTATATTCCGATTGCATTTTTTATTGTATTAATTCTTTTTATAGAATCGTTTTATTATATTTTTACTGAAAAATATTGGTTGATGTAATATTCTACTATTTTTATTAAAAATATTAGTTATTTTCATTGAACAATAAATAATTATCTTCATTGCACAATACAACATGATTTCTAATATTAAATTATAGTATTAATTAGTTTTATCGAACAATATCTACATATATTTGTAGTGAAAATTATTAATGTGCATCGATTACATATATATTGTGTAATTGGTACACCAAATAATAAATATTACTTTATATATTTCATTTATTTTTGTATAAGTAAGAATAATCAAGATTGCTTATCAAGATAGAACCAGGTGGGCTAGCTCACCTGGCCACCGAACTCCTCACTTAAAAAAAATAAAAATAAAAGATAGAATATAGCGTTATACTACATTTTATTTTATGGAATCATAATTGAATTAAGAAATAATGATTAATTAGGAGGCGGGGAAATTAGTCAATTAAATCCATATAAAGTGATCAATGAGCATATAATATGTTACTAGAAAGCATGTACTAATAATATACCTCATTCAAAACTCTAAAGAGAGATGCTTTTCTTTTTCATATTTATTTTTTTGTCAAATTAATTAAAAATGATTCAGATTCTTCCTTACCGAGGCTCACTACCTTAATAAATAAATAAAGTACGTTCATTATTATTTGCATAAAAACATATGACCAGTTGCATGCTCGAATATATAGATACAATCATAACGTACATCATTTGCTTTTATATAAAATAAAATAAAATAAAAATAGTCATAATCTTGTATGCACCAGTTACACCGTGCAATTCTAGTTCATTTTTAAAAAGTTACACAAAATGCTATTGAAAAGTCACATATTTTAATACTGAAAAGTGTATCTTTAATGGTGTAACTTTTCAGTTATAATTTGTGTAATTTTTCAGTAATAAGTTATGCAACTTTTAAAAAATACACTTGAATTGCACGGTGCACCTGATGCACAAGAGACTTACTCATATTTTATTCTAATTCTATAATTAGTATAAATTTTTAAATGAATCATGATTACTTTATAATTTGTGATTCCTAAATATAAAGAATAATCATTCCTTTTCGCAACTCATATACCTTTAGCTATTTCATTCTTTAATTAGTCAATTTTTCTATTTTGTGGTAAAAATAATAATATTAATATACTAAAATTAAAAATAGTTTTACTTCTCAATAATACTAAAAAGAATATAAAAATTATAAAATAAGCAATATAATAAATTTTAAGAATAATATAGAATATTGAGGGGAAGGTTGTCAAGATTTGATTTCTTTTGCATATATCTAAATTATGCTCGCGTATACTAGTAATATTCATAATATACTCTACTTCTTTTAACGGTAACATATTATACATTTAAATAACTTAAAATTATATATATTAAAATAATTAAAACAATAATTAATTTAAAATAAAAATATACCATCTAAGACAATTATAAAATGATGGAACTATTATGTTCAAAAATCAAGTAAAATATGGCGGATCTTTCGCGTTAACGTAATTCATAAAACTACACTCTATAAGCTTAGTTCGGTGAATTTTTTATTTTTTAAAGATAATCAATTAGAACAGTTTTTTAATTAATTAATTACAATAGTCCCTTTTTACTTTAAAATTTTTGTCTGACAATAGACCATAAACGTGATCACTATAAGAGAATGATCATCTGAAATTGTACTTCAAAGTCGCACCACATAGAAGAATTGTCACCCCACCACAAGAGAAAATAAATTTTTCTTTTTCATGTCTGAAACCCAAGACCTCAAGACAGTGTTCGGTTAGAGATGTGCACATCCACACATCTCATTCTATTTTGGTTCTTCCTCATCAGACTCTACTTTCACGCAACTCAATACAAATTAAATTCTCTCTCTCTCTCATTTATATATGAGAGGGTCTCCTATACAATATTGCACGGTGCAATATATGCCAAAAATGAGAAATTTTGAAAATTCGCGGGTCAATAGGGTCAAAATAACAAAATTCGCAGATCTTGAATGGGCCGGGTCGAATTTGGACAATTTTCAAATTTCAGGATTTTCGCTTCCAGTTGGTGATACTGTATGAGTAAATTTATGCTACTATAAGGTCAAATGTGTACTACAATAACAATTTTTTTTTTTTACATATAGTCATTTGTTTTTGTAGAAAACAAATATGTTAATACAATGTAAGATCAATATGTGTATTATTATAAGAAAAAATATTCGTTTTTCATTAATATTTATTGATTTTTATAGAAATTATTATTTTTTAAGATGTAGTAGCATACTTGTTGTCTTACAGTAGCACACATATGTTCATATGGTATACATTTTGGAACTTTCGAGATATAATTACACATGTAAGGTATTATTACATTAACAACATATTATCAACATAAAAATCAATAAAAAATAAAAAATAAATTAAGAAACACATATTTGTTCTTATAAAAATATATATTATCCTTATAGTTACTTTAAAAGTACAAAAAATTAATTTTTTTAAGATGTAGTAGCACAAATTTTATCTTATAGTAGCACACATATATTCATGTGGTATACATTTTGGAGTGGCGAGATAGTAACACATGTAAGGTATTATTACATTAACAACATATTATCAACATAAAATTAATAATAAAATGAAAAATAAATTAAGAAACACATATTTGTTCTTGTAAAAATACATATTATTCTTATAGTTACTTTAAAAGTACAAAAAATTAACTTTTTAAGATGTAGTAGCACACATTTTGTCTTACAGTAGCACAAATATGTTCATGTGGTATATATTTTGGAAGTGGCGAGAATTTTTCTTAAAAATTTTATTGGATCCGCAAATTTTTATTTAGGGATATTGCACGGGTTGGGTATGGTGCAATATTGCATATTTGACTTTGTCTTTATATATTTCTTTTCACAAAATTCAATACAATCACATCAATACTTTTATCTCATTAAATCTTTTTTCTTATACTTATTATTTACCATTTTTATCTAATACTAATATTAAATTTTCACTTCACTTACATACTAATTTAATTTTTATATCCAATATTAATTTAATATTTATGTTGGCTAAATACCTCATTTTCCCAATTATGTTAAAATTTTCAAAAACTTTTTTCACTTATTCGGTGAGTATGCATGTTGCTATAAGTATTATATATAATTCTTCAATTAAATATTATATATAATTATAATATTATATTTATTATGTATTTAAAGACTTTTCACTTTCTTGTTGAGTATGTATGTGTATATAATTCTTCAATATATATAGTAATATTATAAATATATAATTATAATATTATATTATATTGATTTATTAAAAATCAAATTATTTATTATCACTCAATCATTATCACAATCATTCAATTATTACTACTAATTAACAATAACAATATAATACAACATCAACTTTAATTTGATATAAAATTTTATCCACCCCACATCTCTAACCAAACACTAATTTACTATTCGGTGGATTATCTTCATGCATTTTTTCACACCCTCAACCCCCATCTCATCTATCACCATCATAACCAAACATACTTTAAGATTCTACATAGTGGAGCTCTAATCTCTTAAATTATTCACACTTGACTTTTATAATTAGATATATAAAGGAAATATATAAATAAATATTTCTTCGGTTGAACATAAATAGGCAAAAACAAAACAAAAATTGGCCCATCTAGCATAAGTAGATATAAATTATAGGAATATGTTTAATTTATCTTCACACTCATGATACTTGCTTTATTCATAAATAAACTCTAAATAACATATACTCTCCAATATTAACATATTTACTTTATATATAAATAGCAAATATTTCTTAAAGTCAGTGAAAAAATCTTTTGCTATGATATAAAAAATTATTTTCCCCGTCCATTAAAAATAAACACTTTTTTTTTTATGTTTTTCCATCTATAAAAAAATATACATATTCACTTTATGTGAAATATAATTTTATAATCATTTTCACAACTTATTATTTTTAGGGAAAAAAACAAAGAGAAACACATTTTTCCTTTAAATTGCAAAGAGGTGCAAGTATGAAAAAATTATAAAAAAAAATGCACACCGAAAAAGCACACTCAGAATAAATGTACAAATATTTTAAAAATTGCACACTTGTTCTTCTTTGTAATAAACCTAAAAAACTGTTAGTTTATTTTTATTCATAATTTGACTCCACCAAATATTCACATTATTCTTAATTTATTTATTGTTTTATTTCTCGTACCCAATACAAAAGAAGTGCTATATACTTTGGCGTCTAATAACACGCGAGACGAGAGTAATGTATTATTTTGTGACGGGTCACATTCTTGCGATGTTACAAGTTAGGCTTCATTCATTATTTTAAATGTAACGCAAACAAATTAGTGATGAAACGGTTTTTTGTAGCATGTCCCACACAACCGAATATTCACTTGCCACCTGGATCAATCATATTAAGTAATGAGTAGATATAGTATGAAAATAATTCACGATAAATTTATTATAAAATTATTTTAAAGTATTAAATATTTCATCAAGTGTGTTAAAATATTCATAAAGTGTATTAATAGTTGAAGTCAATATAAAATTTAATTGACTTCAACTTTAATACATCTAATTAAATATTTGATATATTAAAACTCATTCATAATAAGATTATAATTAACCATTTTCTATTAATTAAAGTACTCCCACTAGATACACCAATAATTTTCTATTTTATTAATAAATTATTTAATATTGTCACGGATTAGAAGCTTCCAAATTGCAATTATTCCTAGGTTATCCAAATTGCAGTTGTATATAATTGATTAGTATTTATGAGCCACACACTCTAATCTATTCATTGGGCAACGATTCCTTGTTGCTCCCACCCAAAAATCATTCACATTTAATGAATTCCTCATAAATGAAGCAAGTTTTATTAATTAAAAAATAAAAGGCTAAAATCCAGAATTTTTTTATTTTATTTATAATTTGAATAAGTTTTTTATACACCTGCAATTTAAATGTATTTTTTAAAAAAAAATCTTGTTATTGTTAATTAAAACAAAATTTCAGTAATAATAAAAATTACACGATGGTTACAATACTAATTCTTATAGCTTTGGCCAAAGTGCATCTTTCTACCACCTAGCATTTATTTTTCCCCATGATTTTGCTGGACTCCCACTTTAATCACATGATCAACATGATATATTTTACTTGTTTTTTCAGTCTTATTAGCATATTATGTTCTTTACACATGTTCCATTTTCGAATTCAGTTGCATAGGTAATAATTTTATATTGAGACATTAATAAAAAAATGAAACCATTGCGCTATTTTTTTTTTCGAAAGACATAAAACATATTGTGATTATAAATAGAGTAGGTATATGTAAAATTCAAGTTCATGAACTCATATCGTTATGTATAATAATAATACTCCCTCCGTCCATAAAAATTGGACTACCCTTGATGTGCACGGTTATTAAGAAAAGTAGATGTTGATGTGTAAAAGTGAGTGTATTAGTATAAAAAAATATTTAATTATTAAAAAAATACTTGACGTGATGTGTAAAAGTGAATATATGTGTATAAAAAATAAAAATAATGATTGTAAGTTTTTCATTTTAGGTAAGTAGACCATTTATTGTGGACGACCATTTAAGGCAACGCGGACCATTTATTGTGGACGGAGGGAGTAATAATTACTACATCAATCTTCTAAAGGTTTGCGGTACTTTTAGGGACACGACTTTTAAAGAAAAGTGTAATGACTAGAATGCGTATGATAGAAATTGTAAGATAAAATTTTTTAAGGTGGAGATTTAAAAAATATTTTCATTTTGAAAATGTGCAAACTTTTGTGAGACAAACTAAAAAGGAGAGTATGCAAACTTTTATGGGACGAAAGTAGTATTATTATATTTAGTATAATATATTATCATTGTTATAAAATAATAATATTTTTTCTAATAACATTGATATTATATATCTATAATTATACACACATAACAATTACTCCCTCCGTCCCAAAAAATATTGTATACTTTCTATTTTTGTATGTTCCACAAAAAGTTTGCATATCTAAAAGTGGAGACTATTTATTAAACTCCACTCTCATAATACATATATAATATTCATAAAATTGTACCTTTTATACTTTTTTCTTTAACTGCGTGTTCAAAAGACACCGCAATGTCTTCTGGAAAGGAGGGAACATATTTAACAAAATTAAATTCACGCATGTCTTTGTTTATAAGTATTACTTATACTGTAGATTACATGATTGCGCTCTTATTCATCGTTGTCAGACACATATTTACACTCTCCTCTTTCTCTCTCTGCAGGGGAGGGGAAAGATTCCCTACTATGACATGTACAATACCAAACATCTGAATACATCAGAGCCGTCAAATTGAGTCATAAACACCAGGTGGATCTTCTTGATTTCTTCGTTCTTCATAGGCTTCTCTGCAGGTCGATTGCCTGCTCTTAGTACAGTGCAGTGATTTTTAGTCGAAACTACTAATTACAGCAGTCTTTCACCTTTAATCCTCTATTATTGCATTCTCCCCTCCATTAATCATCCATGGATGTCCTGAAAATTTAGCAAATATACATTATTATTTGTTAATACTATTAAGAAATTAACAGGAAAACATAACAATTACTGCAAATTTCTGAAAGAAACTACAAAAATTGATTTTAAAAAGGGGGAAAAATTACTTACTGAGAACTTGCTCTGCGGAGAGCCTCCTCGACACGTCTCTACAGATCATCTTCTTCAGCAGATCTTTCGCCTCCGGCGACACCGATCGGAAAATTTTTGTCGGAAACCTTAAATTCCCCCGCAGAACCGCTTCAAAGGTCTCCGCGGCACCGTCGCCGTAAAATGGGGGAACGCCAGCGAGCATTATGTACAAAATCACGCCGGCACTCCAAACATCGACCTTCTCATTATATTGCCTCCCGTTCAGCACCTCCGGCGCAACGTAGTACGGCGTCCCCACGACTCCGCTCATCTCCGAAACGCCGAACAAATCCGCCGATCCGAAGTCTGCCAGCTTCAGCCTCCCAAGCGAATCGAACAGAATGTTATCCGGTTTAATATCTCGATGCGCGACACCTAATCGGTGGCAGAAGGCGATCGCCACCATCAATTGCTTGAATATAACGGCGGCGTCGGGCTCGGAGAAGCGGTTGCCGGACGATAGACGGTCGTACAAATCGCCGCCATCGCAGAGATCGGTGACGAGGTGGAGATAATCGTCGTCTTCGTAGACGTTGTGGAGGCGGAGGATGTTGGGGCAGCCGGAGAGGCGGTGGAGGATTTTGGGCTCGACTTCGATGCAGCGGCGGTCCGTGGCGTCGGAGGAGATGGCGTGCTTGTTGATGGATTTGCAGGCAGAGGATTGGGCGGAGACAGGGGAGTAGCAGCGGTGGACGACGCCGAAGCGGCCGCGGCCGAGCTCTTCGCAGAGTTGGTAGTCGGTTGTTAGAGTATCGCTCATGATATGAAGTTGGTTTTATTTGTAGTTTGGGAGTACAAGTGAGTACTGAGTAAGGTTTATTTATAAAGGTGGGAGAGAGAGAGAGAGAGAGAGAGAGAGAAGAGTATATGTGAGAGAATATTCGAATACAAGGTAAGTTTCAAAAGTATCTGGAAATCTTCATGAAAAGCTTTTCATCCTATAATTTATCAACTATTCACTTCTTATTTAAAAAAGAATTAATTCTATATAAATACACCACATTTTACTCAATTTTCAATTTAATCCTAAACTTCAAGATTTTTATAAAAAATTACAACCTTTTAAAGAGTTCCAATTCGATAAACATTTTTATCCTCCGGCCAGCAACTAATGACGTGTCTCGCAGGAACTGCCACGCTGGCGTACACGTGTGAAATTACTTTTTTTATATATTATTTTCACATCATATATTATAATATATACATATATATAACAAAATTTTATATTAAAAATACATTTTTTAAATGAGAAAAACATTAAAAATAACCTTGTAAAAATAACCATGGATAACAATGTCATGACTTACACACCAACGAAACCGCGTTTCGTTCCTTATCGGAGCTCAGAAACGAAAAAATCGTGCTCCAGCACCTCCTCCGGAAACGAGTACGCCATGGGAGGATTCAAAAGGTAATTTCACTTCCGGATCTGAAGATTTCTGCAATGTTTGAATGGGAGTAGGGAGAAGAGTAGAGAGAGAGGATCCAATTGTTTTCCATGGTTATTTTTAATAAAATGTATTTTTATACAAAAGGTTATTTTCTCATTCAAAAAATATATTTTTAATATAAAATTTTATTATATATATATTATAATATATGATGTGGAAAAAAATAAAATATAAAAAAAAAAAATTCACACGTGTACGCCAGCGTGGCAGCTCCGGCGAGACACGTCATTAGTTGCTGGCCGGAAGATAAAAATGTGTATCGAATTGAAACTCTTTAAAAGGTTGTGATTTTTTACAAAAATCGTGAAACTCAGGATTAAATTGAAAGTTGAGTAAAAGGTGGTGTATTTATATAGAATTAACCCTTTAAAAAAATAAATAAATAACTTCTAGATTTTAATCCCAATTCGTTGACTTATTTTTTACCGCATTTCTATTTAGGCTACCAAATCATATTCATTTAATTATTTATTTTTCCATATTATATTTCAATAAAAATAATAAAATATTAGTAAGAATGTCGGTGTTTGAAAAATTTACTAATTATATGTTTATGTGACTGATTTAACCTCTGAATTCTTCCAAACAATGATCAAGATTATGTTTATGAAATAATTTTAGTAATGAGAGAAAGTAGAGAGAGGTTTGTTTTGTGTAATATGAACTTAGAGAGAGAAATGGGTACAAGAGACCTATTTATAGCTTTGCATGTGGTGAGGTGACATGTTTTAAGCTTATATAGCTTAATTAACTGACAAGTGTCTCTAACACATGTCACTTTGCCACCTCATATGTTTTAATTATATTGCTTTCATCCTACTACATTGCTACTAAAGTCCTACTTAGCTAATGCTCCCTACTTCAAGTAGGGCGAGCTTCTATGCCTTGTGCTATTCCGTGGTCCAGTACTTGTAGTTGGGCGTGATCTCTTGTCTCCTGCTCCTGGCGAGCTACCATGCGAGCTCCTTCTCTTTCATGTTGACTGGTCAATGAATGATTACGTAGCTTTGGCACCTGGAACGAGCTAAGGGCGAGCTCCTGACGAATTCCTGGCGAGCTCACTCTCTCTGTTGTGTTGACTAGTCAATGGATGATGACGTAGCTCTGACCACCTGGAACGAGCTAAGGGCGAGCTATTAAGCCTTGAGTTTTTATTTATATTAACTCTTCTTAATAATCTCACTTTAGTCCACCTATCAATAGTCATTAAGTTTCAAATTCAACCACTATACATAGCAAAAAATAACATTGTTTTTACTTTTTTTGATAAAAATAAAACTAAAATCGAACAATCCAAATAATTGCAAGACTAAAATCCAAAAGTTAAAATTTTTAGGATCAAAAGTTGATAGTCAATAAATTACTCCCTCCGTCCCGTAGGAATTTGCACCCTACGGGACGGCACATTTTTTAAGAAAAAATAGTTTTATATATAAAGTAGTGGTATATGGGTAAATATGTGGAAATGTTTGTGAGTGTGCACGTAAATCAATGTTTCTTTTTTTAGTAGTGTGCAAATTTGTGTGAGACGTCCATAAAAGGAAAGTGTGTAAATTTCTGTGGGACAGAGGGAGTATGAAATAAAAAAAACCTTTTTTTTTTCCTCAAATCTTGTGCATTTCTTAATTTTAGTAGACATATTTAATTAAGGATGTAGATATGTTGCAAATGTATGTGTATTTAAATATTTAATTAAATCAAATTTTGTAAAGATTTTCTTTTAATTCACAAATTTTAGTATGACAAATTTGCTTTCATCTTTTATTTTTCTTGAGGCACACATTACAAGTCAAATGGTGTCATTAAGATATTATTAATTGTTTCTTGAGATATTATTTTACATCTTAGGATATTTCTTATTATTTTTAAATATTAATTATTGATTAAAATAATTTTTTATAATATTGAGTAAGTTTTGTGTGAGACCGTCTAAAATAATGAGACTTACATTTATTAATAAAAAAGTTATCACTTTAAAAAAGTGATAGAGTTTTAATAAAAATGATAATATTTTTGTTTAAAGTGATTATCACTTTTTATTAATATTTTATCACTTTTTATTAATAATAATTTTATTTTAATAAGTACAGATCCCATATATTTTCTTAAAAATATTTATAACTAGTACAGCTGGTAATTCGAAGGAATTGAGTTAGTTTAAGCAAAGATTAATTCGAGCACTCATGGTATAATTTGAAAGAATTGAGTTAGGTTAAGCTAACATTAATTCAAGCATTCATATATTCTTTAGGTTTAATAGTAAATTAAATTACAATTTAAAAAAAAAAATTTAAACTAAAATTTTGTACCTTGATAAAAAAAGTTCAAGTTTATTTTTATTTTATTTTTTATAATTGAAGCTTACAAATAAATCGTCTCTGTCTTATATGACGTCTACATGACAACAACCTATAAAAATTAAAATTACGTGATTAAAATTTAAAGGATTAATTATAATAAATCACTTGGTCACTGGATTTCTCACGTGACTGACCCATGTTCAATTTCTACTGGGAACAAATTGAGGGAGATATAAGATGAATTCGAGATAATTCTCATATAATGGTTTGTTAATATACACATTTACTATTTGGTTCGTTTGTCTGTGATTAATAGACTCCTAATACGCCTATAAACTTATTAATTCTTATAAATTATTATTAATAATAATGTGATTTTAATATATAATTTTCATACTTAATACTTATGATAAATATAAAAATATGTAATGAAATATGTTGACCACCGAAATTTGTTTAGTCCAACCTCTAACGTGGCTTGTGATGTGTGTAGGAAATCTAGTTTTCAACCTCATGTTGACCAAAATATTAAAAGATTAAAATTTCTTATTTTGAAAATTAAACATGATAAATTTGTTCTAATAATCATGATGGTATATTCAAAATCTCAAAATCAAATTCCAATAAGTGAGAAATTAGTATATAAAAGTTGAGAGGAAAAAAAAAATCTTGAGAAGGGAGTTGAAAATTACCAAGAGTTCTCAAGGGAATATATGTAGTGACTTGACATTGTCTATCAAATAAAGTGACTTTCTCCTATGCACCACACACACAAGCTACTGTCGGCCAAGCTCGTGGTTCTTGGTTCTTGACAATTGGATTTTGGGGTCCAAGAGTTAATAATTAATTGAGCCCATCCATAGTGATTCTTGTTCGTTAAGTAAAACTTGGTCAAGTCATATCCGAATTAATTTAAAAAGAAAATATTTTCGAATATTCACTCCACGATTTTCTCAAACTACAGATGCGATAAGTGTCTATAAATAGATCATTCTCGTCCCTTATTCAGAGACTTCAATACGAAATTTTCTATACGTTGAAAATCGTTTTACCTTTGGGGACTATATACAATCTTTTGAGCACTAGCCAAGGTGTATTTCGTCTCGCGAATTTTTTTTTCACATTAACCATAGATAAAAAGTGTGACAAAGGTTGGAGCTAATACTTAAATCTGTCATAATTAATTAATCAATTAATTACTAAAATTAAGAATTTCGTTGGGATGCATCGGTTAATCCTCTAAGATCAAGAATATATATATTTTTTTCATTTTCTTTTCCTTTTTCTTCTTTATTGGTAGCTAGCTACTTTCTTGTTTAAAGTGTGTGTTTTTACTTTTTAGGCTTTTATATGATTTTCAATATATGTAGTTGTCATCCTTACAAGAGGTAAGAGTGCATGATTGACAAATGCTACAATGAAATGACAAATGTTGTTGCATGCCCGAGTTGAGACTTTTGTAGCTAGGCTACATGTCTCATTTAACGTTGGTGAACCAAAAATATTAAATTCTAATAAGTTCGTGAACCAATAATATATGCCATGAATAAATTCAAGCTTTGATTTAATGTTAACAAATAAGTCAATTTTTTTAAATTTTTTTTTTAATTTGACTCGATTCGGTTACATCTCTGAATGTCTGTCATGATTGGCATAAAAAATTAAATAATAAAACTAATTATCATTTTGAAAATTAAATTTGAACATCCAAAAAGAGTGCTTGGTTGGAAGGTTTAGAAGATGAAAAATGGTAGGCAAACTCACACTACTATATGTTTCAAATTACTCTAACAATTCATTGTGTACACTTACATATTTGAGTGGTGTATGTATCTTGAGATTCTTGACACTAGTACTTTCTGTTTTATTAGTGTTAAAGTTGACCTAGAGGGTGAGCAAAATCCGTGGAATAAGCATGAATTGATCGTGTATCCTAATATTTTAAAAATTTTGGTAAATGACTTCCCATTAAGTAACCTGATTCAAAAACTTCGTGTTGTAGTTGCAACGTCTCCGATCCTTGAGCAATAACAAGTAATTTCTTTTGGAGGAAAGATAAATGATGATGCTTGCGTCTATGATGCATCACGAGAATTATTATTGACTCTGGATACCAACTGATGCAGGCGGAAGCACAAACGTAATAATCTGTTGATTTCGTGAATACTCGAAAGATTACATCAACGTGGAAGAACATCGATAAAATACGATAAAAGGGAATAAACCCAATCAATTTCAATAATAATTTCAACTTTGTACAATGAATCTGAGACAACTATCTATAATAAACTAGATTAGGATTTAAGACATTAAAATCCTAAAAGTACGACCCAATAACAATTAAATGATAATAAAATCCTAAACTCTATAAAATATAAATAACAATTATTTATTAACTAAATATATTTAATATCTATCTCCATCATTTCACCACATGTCTTCCGTTCTTAAATAAAGAAAATTGTCCCATGGGTGTCAGCAAATCCAAAAAAAATATCACTCTAGAATAACTTTTTTATTTTAAGAAGTTGTGTCTAACAACTTCAAATAAAAATAATTTTGAATTGTAGTGTAGAAATTGAAAACATACTCAAAGTTTCATAGAAATCCCATTGTGGTTTGCCTGTATTTCTCTGATCCTCGGTTTACCTCCCATTGTATTGTATGGAGTGTGTTTGACAAAATATCTAAAAGAAATATTTGAATGTGCCACTTCTTTTTTAAATAAAATTCTCCTTAATTGTGTATTTTAAATTGCATGGTATTGATTTTATATTTTGATTGTACCAATTTCTCATATGCGATGGGTGTATAGTGCATCCACTCAATAGTTAAGATTGGTTATACTGAAAAGTTAGGATTAATTATACTGAAAAGTGTGGGTTAACTACACTGAATGGTTTATAGTGATAGCAATTTTCAGTATAAATTTTTTAGTATAATGAACCCATATTTTTTTAGTGTAATAAACCTTTATTTTTCAATATTAACAATCCTAATTAGAATGAGTGTCTTAATTATGGAGCGAGTGCACCTTATATCATATGCACGTAAAACTTACTCTTAGATTGTAGCTCGTGGTTTTGCATGAATGATCAAAATATGTTTCTAATGGTTTTACTTGCAATGAAGATGATGATAGCCTTCTCATATTTTGGTAGAGTAAAAAGGATAAAATTGTATTTTTAACATTTTTCAGTGAATTATTCCACCTATCAAATAAACTTATTTATGTTTAAAAATCTTTCTACCAAGCACCATAAAATTATTTTATTTTACCTTATTCTGGGATTTCATTATATTTTTTCTCGTCATTTCTTATCTCAATATCTTTAATATATCTCATCTCACCTATTAAATATACCTCAAAAATTTATCCATGTTACTTTAAAAAAAAAAAATTATTACTCTCTTCGTCCCAGCACAACTTATATAGTTGTTCAGGGCACACGAATCAAGGATATTTTAATTTTTTTGAGTTTTATGTTTATTTTTAAATTATATTTCAATCTTTCAAAATAATAAGTAGTGTATTCATTTGGAATTTATTAAAAAAAGTAGTGAAAAAAACCCTGGCCCAAAAGAATTATCCAAAGGGCATGGATATTCTTCCCCATTTTAAATTACTTCACCCTCTTTTTCACTTCACCATCCTAAATTTTCAGTTCACCTTCTTTAAATTTCCAAAAAAATTCTCCAGAAATTATAAATAGAATTTTCATATGAAGAACATGAGGGTGAATTGATCCATTTATAAATTAGGAAAACATAACAAAAGGGTATTTTGGTCTTTAAAATATATTTTAAAATGAAAAGATTAAGTGTGTAGTGAAATAATTAAAAATGGAGGGAGAATATCCGTATCTTTATCCAAACCCATGCTATTAATTTTGGCCCAAAGAAAACGTTGAAGGCCACTTTATTCGGCCCAAAACCAAAAATAAGTATTGTCCACTAAAACGTATTTTTCTAGGAGAATTAAATATGGAAAGTTGTGGACATCAAATTAATACCACAAATTATTTTATGAACAAATTCATAATATAAAATTAATATTATTATATGTATTTAATAATAGTGTAATACATGTAAAAAAATCACACTGTAACATATTATGATATCAGTAGATTTATTTAATAGTATCAATAATATAAATTTAATTACACATAAAACCTACTCAATTAATACCCTAAAATCATATACCTTCAGTTGTCTTCTCCCCCACCCATATGATCAATTCTAGCAAAAACAAAGTGTTTCAAACACAAAATAACTAGGGAAAATAACCACAAAAATGATCAAGAAAACGAAAATGATGCATATTTTTTAATTTCAAAATATTTGTAAAAATACATTTTTCTTACACAGGAGCATACTTTTTATTTTGCACAAAACTAACTTGTAATTATTATCAATAATTTAAACCAATTTATAATTTTTCCGTTCTTCAATAGCCTTCTTAAAAACTTAGTTGTTTTTTTAGATTTGTATTATTCAATATATTTTCTTTATGAAAGACTAAACTCGTATATATTGATTTCATAAAATATAAAATCTTGTTTGAGTATGAGTTTAGGATTTATTATATTGGGATTTACAATGTGAACTAACAAAAAAAGGTAAGAAATAAAGAAAAGAAGACTCAAAAATATATTTTCTTGATTCTTGTTGGTATACTCACTTCAACTCACAAACGTAGGAATAAGAATTCTCCCTTTTGAAAGAACAAGTGCAACAAATGCAATTCTTCTCACATTTACTCAGTCGAGTAAAGGTATGAAAATGACATAACATTTTACTATGTGTCGTTGAGACATAATGTTCCCAAAGATAAAATAATTTATGTTTATTTTAGGTGTAGCATCACAAAAAGAATGCCTCCAACAAACTAAAATTAGGATGAAGAAGGATAACACTTCTGGTATGAAAATACAGTATACAATTTTTTATGAGTAGATATTTTATAAAAGTAGTTCATGATATGATTCACTTTTTAGTAAGACAAAAAAAGTAATTTCATAAAAATAATTCTTATATCATAACATGATGCGATTTTTAATTTTTTTTGTCTTAAACAATGAGATATATGTCCTATTTAAAGGCTCACGGCTCACCCCAAGCCTTTGTAAAGAAAGTTGCTTGATTTTGACCAATAATTATAAACTATCTAAGTTCGTCGAAATCTTAATACCAATCATCATTATCAATCAAAGGGAAATGATTGAGGGGATGTTTGGTATAATTGTAAGGAATGAAAATGGTATTGGAATGAAATGAGTATGGAATGAAAGTTATAGTTCTCAAATAACTAAACTATGGTAGATTCATTAGTTTTTAGGAATCAAAGTCATATTAGAGTCATTCTAAACACACATTATAAGTTTGATTATCATTACTCACCTTTCAAAGGTGCCGACCAAACACCTCCTGAATTATTTTCAAATCAAGAATATTGTTTTTCTTATTTTTCAATGAAGGGCCTCATGATTCAACTACTTATTGGATGAATTTGGACATTTTAGATGTTAGGCCAAAGTTAATATTTAGGGCTAAACTAAAATGAAACTCTAAGCCAAGGCTCCTCGATGTCCATTAATTACTTGTATTTTCCTACATTTAGTTAAACTTTTTATTTTTTTAAATCTCAACACCAAAATTTCACTCATCCAAATTCAATTTTGGAAGTTTTAAATATATTACAACCATTTACTCCAATGATAAATCGGTCTTACACTGTAATTTCTCAAATTTCCTCATCTAATTAATAGGATTTTGCATTTCTATTAATTATCATTCAAGATTTATTTAAATTGGTGTCAAACTAATTAATTATTCAATTTATTGGTTATAACTTATAAGACTAATCTCTCCAATCTTTATATACACACTATCACTATTATGTATATATTTTCATCTATGTTATAAATTCAATTAAAGATATTTTTTAAATATAATTTTACACAAATTCTTGAATTTATAATATGCACTTTGATATTTAACTTCAATTTTTATTTTTTCAAAATTTTCACAATTATACACCGAACCGTGTATTTTTTGCCAATTGAGGTATTATTGACTTGTCTTCGGGCGTATAGTGACCCGTTTAAAATTGAATTTTTTTAAATTTTAAACCGGTTAGCCCACAAATTAAATGAGCTAGTCCGCCGGTTTCAAGTGCTAGCCCATTTATTTTTTTATAATTTATTTAATTACTACTAACTGAAATATGACCATCTAGAAAAGGGTAATCTATTAAATACTAATTTAGACTTATAAATAATATTGTGATTATTAACTATTAACGTAAGAACATAATATTAGAAGTTTAGAAGTAGATAACCATCTTCTTCAGTTAGGGCTTGCCTCACCCCACTTTTTCCAAATCTAATTTATTTGTTAAGGTTTGAACTTTATGAACTACATTTTGATGTAATTTGTATGAATTTATGAGCAATTTGAATAGTATTTTATTATAATTATGACTTTGTATTTTATATAAAATTAAAAAAAAAATTACCCTGAACCCGTTAGTGACTCGTTTAGCTCGCGGACCATTAGAGTTAGAGTTAAATTTCAACTATTAGTGATCCGATAAGAATAAAATTCTGGGACCGTTTAAGTTCATAGTTCTGCAGGACTAGTCTGTTTAACATTTTTATTTCAATCATTTAAGATTAGAATTAAATGTGAATTTCTTATATACCAAACATACAATACAATTCAATTCAAGTACTTTTTTTTTTTTTTTTTAAATGATATAGTTGAGTACGCCAGACTAATACTACGTTTAATTATACTATGCACCTAATTACTTATGACATCTTCTAATTTATTATTGTTAAAATGATTAGAAATTGAAATAATAAAACCAACAAAAGACGAAAAATATTAAAAAGAAAAAATGAAGGGAAAGTTGACGAGAGAATTCCACAGAGAAATGAAAAGTGTAAAATATTCAGTGCCAACTCGAAGACGACAACCATGACCCTGTCAACGTTCTAATCGAATATTAATTCATACTCGGGAAAAAAAAAATGAAAATCGCAAAATTTTGAATTGAATCAATTTTCCGGAGTCCCTAATTTTCTCAGATCTTCATACTCCGCATCAGAATTTCCACGGAGTAGGATAAAGATGTCGAGTATGTTGAGATTAGGGTTTACTGCGTGTATATTTTTCGTATCGATAATTGCGTTAAGCAGATTTGATGGAGCTTTGGCATCTCAAAAATCAGAAGGAGCATACTGTACGCTTCTCTACGGTGATGAATTTCTGCTCGGTGTGCGAGTATTAGGGAAGTCGATTCGAGACTCGGGTTCGAACAAAGATATGGTTGCTTTGGTATCTGATGGAGTTTCTGATTATGCTAAAAACCTGCTTCAGGTGTGTGTGCAATTTCTCTATTTTCATTTTTGATTGACTCGATGTTTTACGCAATTGTTGTGTAAAATTGGAGCTTGTTGAAACTGGTTTTGTTTATGGTGGGAGGGATTTACTGCTTGAGGTTTTGATTTTTAGGAACCTTGGTGATGAGTTGAATCTTTTTAAGTTTTGAGATGTTCTCCTAGCATGCGGTATATTATATACAAAATTATACTTAGTGAAGCATCAGATTGGTGATGGTATTTTTTATTACCGTTAGAATGTGTGAGGTGGCCGTGTGCCCGGTTTTGCCTCTGCTGGAGATATTAAGTGTCAGTTGGCACATCGAACTAGCCATAAGATTTGATATTTTAGAATTTCTTCTCAACAAGAAAGTATTTTGCTAGATGTGTAACGCTAAGCCATTTACTGAATTCTTATATAGGACAATGGGTTCGTCTCAAAATGATGAGACCAAGAATACTTGCTTTAGTTGTATTGTCATGTGTGGTTTATTTTCTTGTCATGCAGAGTGACGGCTGGATTGTGAACACAATTAGTTTATTGAACAACCCCAATCAAGTGCGCCCTTCAAGGTTTTGGGGTGTCTACACGAAGCTCAAAATATTCAATATGACAGACTACAAGAAAGGTGGTTATTCTATTCAGTACTACTACCTTATTTTGTTGTGTATGAGGTGTAAATTTTAGGTAATGGATTATTTGCTAGCTTTCTTGTAGTTTATGGAATTACATTTGGAATTTACAATTGTGCTGTTTAGGGTTGTATTTAGAATTTTCTTGACGCACATAATGTTGTGAAATTGTGATGGTAATTATGTCTTTGTTCTTTTACTTTCTGGCAGTGGTTTACCTTGATGCTGATACAATAGTGGTAAAGAACATCGAAGATCTTTTCAAATGTCAAAAATTTTGTGCCAACTTAAAGCATTCGGAAAGGCTGAATTCTGGAGTCATGGTGGTTGAACCATCAGAAAAGGTGTTTAATGACATGATGACCAAAGTAAACACGATGTATTCTTACACTGGAGGTATTGCTTACTTTATACGATCAATGTATTATCTGATTTACCCCTTACTACCCAAAAAGGACAGACCTTCTAGTTTGTTTATAGGACCGCTGAGGTTTTAGGCATCTCGTGGTTAATATTTTTCCATTATTCAAATGACGTTTTAAGACCTCTTGATATGTATATCCAACGGAAAGATATTGAACTATAATCATTTGGTTCAGAGGGAATAAGCTAACACTTGAATTTGCATATTTTCCTTGATTCGAAATTTGATGCTTATTACAAGAACTATAGGGTTCGTGAATTTTATTTCTTCCTGTCTAATCTGTCTCATGTATTCTGGTGAATCACAGGTGACCAAGGATTTCTAAACTCATATTTTCCCGACTTTGCAAATGCACGCATTTTTGACCCTCATGCATCTGAGGAGGAATTGAAGTCTAGACCTGTACCAAAAATGGAGAGACTTTCTACGATATATAATGCCGATGTTGGTCTTTACATGCTTGCTAACAAGGTAACGCTAAAGTAAATACATTTTCGTGCTTATATTTTGCTAACCTGTGCTTGTCACTTGATAATCTGAGGGTCAACACGTTTTCTATATTTAAAGGTGTGGTGTAATATACTGGGTGAAACAGAGTCAAGTAACTTACTGTATGTGCTCATACCTAAAACTGCTGCTGCAAGTAGCTCGCTTGAGGAGGGGCTACTGTTGTATATATCAATAGCTCTTCCTGTTTTCTCTAGCATCATTATTTTAGGGTTGTCTTTGATGTATGGCAAATGTAAGATCCATTTGCATTTTCTTAGAATATTTGGATGGTGAAACTTTTGTTGGAGGGGCTAAATGTTTACAGGGAAAAGACACGCATGCTGTACATATGATTATATAAATGAGTGTGCAATTTGGACTTTTAGATTAAAAGGCCACCAGGCTGCTTATGTTTTCTTCGAGGACTCTATGTACTTTTTTCCACTTTTTAATTCTATGTGCTCTTATTTTCAGTGGATGAGTGTGCAATTTGGACTTTTAGATTGAAAGGCCACCAGGCTGCTTATGTTTTCTACGAGGACTTTATGTACTTTTTCCACTTTTTAATTCTATGTGCTCTTATTTTCAGTGGATGGTGGACGAGAAAGACCTTTGTGTTATTCACTATACACTTGGTCCTCTTAAACCATGGGATTGGTGGACACATTGGCTTGTTAAACCTGTTGATGTGTGGCAGGTATGTCATTCTCCTTATAATTTTATATATAAGGTTTTATGTGCTTTCCTTGCTCTGGGCCAGATGTTCATGAGATATTCTCTATTGATCTCTGCAGAATGCCCGGGTAAATCTTAAAGAGACTCTTCCAGGGACTGGTGGGGGCAAAAATCCAAATGATGATCTGCTAATCAAATTTCTTATTCTGCTCCCACTCGTGTTCTTATCGTTTTGTTATTACCGCTCGTACTTACAGGTCAGGAATTTAGGAATTTCCTCTTTTTGCAGACGTTTGTCAACATATATATTAATCGTTACTTATTTCAACAGACACGATCACTGTTCGATCATATTAGACACCTCTACTATAAGTTGAGATCTGGAGCTATCTTTGGTTACTCCTCTGTTACTAACTCTACCATCAGCTCTAATCAGCAGGTATAGTTTGCTCATTACCTTTTTCATTAACTGTTAAACAATTGCTTACCTTAAGATTAGGAGGTCTAACTTTCTGATTTTGAAAGCTGTTTTATCTTATTTTGTGTCCATTTCTGTTGTGTCCGTTCATAGCGGATAAAGAGGAATACGTTGTGTACTAGCAAGAGAATTAATGCACTGGGTGAACTATTTTCTTTTCACTTAAATACATTGTAATCTAGTTTAAGCTCTGGATAAGTCTCATTCCAGATGTTGTCTTGGTCGGCTTTCACCCTTAACCTACTAATATCTAATCGTGACAACTTTCTGAAATATTTACTCCGCTGATGTATGGAAACACAGCTTTCAGGTGCAGCTTTGAGCAAAGTCCCTTCTTTT
>JAPKLY010002686.1:0-22960 GCA_026898435.1 Prunella vulgaris | reverse complement strand
ATCAGGGGTTTTGGGATCTAATCAAAATACTCAGATTGTCCCAACAAAATTGTAAAAGAGAAGAGATTACCTGATTCCACAGAGAAATTTGTAGCAATAAACCTGAAATACACAAACAGACATATATATATATATATGCATTTTTTTCTTTTTTTTTTTGTTTTTTTTTTTTCTAAATTTTTTTTTTCAAAAATGTAAATCTAAATCATCCCAACTTATTCTGGGTCGAGTTCCTAACCAGTTTACCTGAGACGTGATTGGACAACTTTTAATCTCACAGGCATTGTGTTTTTCTATTAATTGTTCTGGATATGAATCTGCTGTAAAGAGTTGACGTTCTGATTCTTCAATAAAACCTTGTTGCTTCACATGATCCAAAAAAGTTAGTAACCCATCATAATAACCATTAATATTCAGTAATCCCACAGGTTTTGAATGAATACTTAAACATGACCAACATACAATGGTAAATATTTATTCCAAAGTAAGAATACCACCTGGAAGGGCTATGAATGCATCAGAGATTTCTATCAATTTTGGCATTCTGTCAATTAAGGATGAAATCTGTATTTCCTCACCAATTGTAGTAGGATTAACTCTTTTTATACCTGTGTGAACGACTCCCTGAACTTCAAATCCTCCCCAAGATGCTGTCAAGGCAACATTACCTACCAGACCAAGTGTGCCTCCTCCGTGTACTAGTTTGATATTTCTCCGAGCTAGTATACCACCTAGCTTATTTGCTACTCGAGCAAATTCTTTATTAAGACTATTTCCAGCTCCCCCTAACACACAAATATAGGTTATTTTTTTAGAAGATGAAGTTGCCATATTTGGACTTTCGAAAGGATGATAAGAAGTTGTGATAAGCTGAACACTAAATTATATAGACAAAGATAAATGAAAAACGTACCTGATACGATTCGAGAAATACTGTTAAATGAAACAAAAGTCAAATGAAAGTTAAGAGATTGAGGTCCCACTTGGGGATAGTAGTTGTGATTGTGGCTCACTTCTTCCTCTGGTTTTATGTCCAGAAATGGCTTAAACGCCTTCTATGAGTCGAGGATATGCTTCCCATCTAATTTTCTTAGAAATTGGCAAACAGGGTCTTTTAACGTCAGATTCCCGAGAGAATGTGCATATTCCTTTATTAATTCATTCCTTAAATCAACTAAAGCTCTTTGCTCTATTCCAATATAATACGTCTCAGAGGTCCATTGGTTATCCACTGACCCCTTACTCAGTCCATTTATAATGAAATCTCTTTTATTTAATTGATTATCGGAAGCCATTCCTATATTTTTACAACGTGTGTTACACGTCCATCTAGCACATTTATAGCAAACTCCCATTCTTTTAGCCCTTCGTTTTTTAGAAAATGAACTTCTACCCAAACCAACCACGCGTGGAACAATTGAATTAGGTAACTCACCTCCAATTCTAACCTTTGCTTCAATCAACCATTGAAGATCAAGTGGTATTCCTTTAATCTTCATCATTCATAATCTTTCACATCGAGCAAAATATATCTTAATCAAATCCATTTTAATGAAGCAAGGAAAGCATTTATTTAAAGAGGCAATTGCCGCATCCATAGTGTCCATTTCGTCAACCTATTCAAAAATGAAAGATTAAAAATTTATTAAACCACAAGAAATTACATTACAATTACGAAAATGCTTCTCCCCAAGCTAACATTATAAATTGCATTGCAATTGCCGCAACAATCCAAGGTAAAGCACCGAATTCTTCTTCTTCATTGAAATAGCAAATTGCAAGCATGACAAATTAGGCAAGAGTGATGATGGAGAGAAAGATTTTACTCATTTTGTTTGAGTTTATGATAACTTGAAGAGGGGTGTTTAGAAATGGGAGTAAAATTGGGTATTTACAGAGTAATTTTTTTTTTTGAAAAAATTTATAAACTAGCCATTCATGACCGTTTGGAAAGATAAGTGGTGGTCATACACTCATCATTGTTATCGTTAAAATTTGGTGTTATATATAATATAATTTTATTTTTTTTATTTTTTCAATTTTTTTTTACAATTCAATTTTGTGTGTAACTGAAATACCGACTTGGAAGTCATGGAGTACGGAATCTGCCATTTATACCGAAAAAATAAAATTCACATAATATTACTAGTCGGGTCAGTAAGAGATACTGACTCAATCTCCTTACTAAAATTTCCAAGATATGCTTTTAGACGTTGTCCATTCACTTTAAACACATCACCTGTTTTTGGATTTTCAATTTCAACCGCTCCATTTGAAAATACAGTTCTTATAATAAAGGGACCTGACCATTTTGAGAGCAATTTTTCAGGAAACAGATGTAATCTAGAATTATATAGAAGATCTTTTTGCCCTATTTCAAAAGTTTTCCTGACAATGTGCTTGTCATGAAACACTTTCATTTTTTCTTTGTAAATTCTAGAATTGTCATATGCATCATTTCTGATTTCCTCCAATTCATTTAGTTGAAATTTTCTTAAAGTACTAGCTTTTTCTAGATTGAAATTAAACCTTTTAATAGCCCAAAAAGCTTTATGTTCTATTTCAACACACTATGCCAAAAATAGGTTAAGACAACAGGGAAAAGACAACGGGTATTGGTTCTACCCGTTGTCTTAAGATCAAAATCCGTTGTCTTAAAAATACCCGTTGTGGTAATTTCAGAAATGCGCCGAAAGACAACGGGTTTAATCCCCCGTTGTCTTTATCCGTTGTCTTAGGTTATTTAATTTTATTTTATTAATTTTATTTTATTAATGAATTAATATTTTAGTATAAAAGGGACACTTGATCTTATTTTTAATGCCCTCTTCTCTGTTCGTGCCCTCTTCCCTATTCTCTATGTTAGCCCCTTTTATCCCGTCGTGCCCTAGCTATAGGGGCAACTATTCATCGTAATGAAACATGACAACAATTGAAACGATAGGTGGTTTGTGGGGGTAAGTTCTGGCAGTGCATCGAACAGGAACAGGGGCGACAATCGACGGTAATAGGTGGAATCGAGCATGGGCTCCGGTGAGATAGATTGCAGAGATGGGCGACGGCGTGAGCTTTCCTGCGTAAATCGGTGACTCAGAACAGCACGATGGTGAGTAGCGACAAAAGGCTTTGGATGGAGGTTTGATTTCACGGCTTCCTTCAAATCGGCGATGCGCGGTGCGAAATGTAAGTACGTTGGCTGTGGCGGTTACGACTGTAATCGACGCAGCGGGCTTCGAGTAGAGCAATTTCTAACTTTGTTGCAGAGTGGTGGTGCGACGTCGTCAACAGCCACTGAGTCATCTGTGTCGTCTACCACCATAAATCATCCTTTGTAACCACAAACTGTGTTTGTCCACAGCCGTGAATCATCTCAATATCAAAGTCGTGCACAGTCCAGAGCCGTGAATCATCTCAATATCCAATTGAAGGTATTATTTATTGAATGCACACCACCTGTTCGATTTTATGCCTGAGTTGGATTTTGTTTCTCTCTATTTCATTGTCTATAGTAAGTAAGTGTTTATTCACACTGTTAGGTTATGTAACTGTTGTCTTGATGTGAGAGAGAATAGGGAAGCCATTAGAAGAAACATATGCCTAAGTTCGTAATATAGGAAAGAGGCTGGAAAGAACTTTTTTACTTAGATTTTTTAATATTTTTTGTTAGTGTTAGATTTTCTATTCTTAGTATTATTTGCTAAGGCAACAAAGTGTTATATTTAACTACAATTACTCAGCTGCAGGCAAGTTATACCCTTGAGGCTGTGGTTAACATTTATTCCATAATATATATGATGCATAATAAGGCTATGTTTCATTTGCTTAATTGATATGAGCAAAGCCTATGATAGGAGAAAGCCTTAGTGAGGCCCCTGCTACGAAATTGATTTTTATCATTATGAGATGTGTTATTTGTGTGTCCTTTTCGGTGTTGCTTAATGAAGAGAATTTTTTTTCTGTGCTTAATTTCTTCTTTGATACATAGTGAGAGGTGTGTTGGATGGGGTGAAATTAAATTTGTAGACAAGCTCCTGCTAATGTACAGTACTCTAAACTTTTATTTGCTTATCTTTGCGTATTCCAAAATTAAGGGAGGTTTTGGAGAAGTATGAGGTGCCTAATCTCAGGTCAGGTCCTTAATCTTAACAATTAAATCTGATATTATGTTTAATGAATGTATTTGCAGAAAGAGAACTCGTCAGGAGTTGGGAGTTAGGAAAGTAGAGCATCATTCAGACAAAAACTCATATACATATTTCTACGCTTCTAGAAGCATAGAAATTTCCAAAAATAAATTAATTGAGAAAATAAACTCACGCGCTCAAATAAACTAACTGAAGAAATAAACCCACGCGCTCAACACGAGGAATCCAACGCGGAACAATCCGCCCTAAGAAAGTAATGTCCTCCACACACAAGCACACACCATGCAAAATAGGCAATAGATTTTGATTTATTATTATTTTTTAATTATTATAAAATTAAAAATAAATTAAATAATATTATATAATATGTTTAAAAACTTGTTCTAAATTTATGTTAGTATAGTAACACACATTTTCCTATTTAGTAACATACATGTGCTCATATAGTAACACAATTTGAAAAATAAATATGTGTTACTATTAGAACAAATGTATGTTACTATTTTACAAAATGTTGTTCTTTTATATATATTCATTTATTTTCATAGAATAAATAAATTTTAACCTAATGCAAAAACAAAATGTGTGTTGCTATAAGAACAAATATTGATTATTTATATATTTTTATAGAAATGATTATTTTTTCATATAATAACTTATGTATTTATATGAAATAATATACCTATATTTAAAGGGATGATAAATAAATTAAGAAACTCATATTTATTCTCATAAAAATATATTTTGCCTATATAGTAACACACATTTGTCCATATAGTAACACAAACTGAGAGACAAATATGTGTTACTATTAGAGCAAATGTATGTTACTATTTTATAAAATGTTGTTCTTTTACATATATTCATTTATTTTCATAGAATAAATATTTTTTAACATAATGCAAAAGCAAAATGTGTGTTGCTATAAGAACAAATATTGATTATTCACAAATATTTATATATTTTTATAAATAATTATTTTTTTATATATTAACTTATGTATTTATATGAAATAATATACCTAGAATTAAAGGAATGATAAATAAATTAAGAAACACATATTTATTCTCATAAAAATATATTTTGCCTATATAGTAACACGAATTTGTTCATATAGTAACACAAAGTGAGAGACAAATGTGTGTTACTATTATAGCAAATGTGTGTTACTATTTTATAAAATTTTGTTATTTTACTTATATTCATTTGTTTTTATAAAATAAATAAATTTTCACAAAATGCAAGAGGAAAATGTGTGTTACTATAAAACAAATATTGATTATTCACAAATAATTATTTATTTTTATAAAAATAATTATTTTTTTCATATAATAACATGTGTATTACATTTAATAATATATCTAAATTTAAAGGGATGATGAATAAATTAAGAAACACATATTTATTCTCATAAAAATATATTTTGTCCTTACAGTAACACACATTTATTCATATAGTAACACAAATTGAGAGATAAATGTGTGTTACTATTAAAATAAATTTGTGTTACGGTAAGATTAAATGTGTATTATTATGTGTATAAATATTTATTTATAACATAATATTAAATGAATATTTTTTATTCAACACAATTATTAAAAAAATAGAAAACTAAAATAAAATTAAAAAAAAAAGTAATTGTTGCGTGGGGTGGGGGAGGGAAAATTATATGTATGGGGTGGGAAGAGATATTAGTATATATGGGTGGGGGAGGCAAACATTGGACAAAGTAGCCTTAGCACTGGTGTAGTTTTAACAATATTCTCGCGTGCTCTAATTTTATTAGCGCGTGGGCTTATATATTTTTTATTTCTATATTTAGAAGTTTCTACCCATTTTTATGGTAGAAATTTTTACGCAAGTGTTCCTCCATCATTCATTCGGTTTAATTATTTTTGGAATCAGTTCGTATAAGGAAAGTGGTGGATAGATCAGTGAATAATTATATAAATCTAAAAGACTAGAAAAGAAGAGTGCTATTCAAATTTATCTGATGACTTGGTTTTAATTAGTATACGGAATAGTGTTGTGGAAAAGATTGAAGTAGCATTAATTGTACATTTATATATATATATATATATATATGGGGGCCGGATGAGAAGAGAGTTCACTGCATGTTGCAAGCCAAAATTTATATGAAGGCCTGGGCTTGTGACCTTCAACATATATCTTTATTAGCTAGGGATGGAGAAATAATAGAGATCGATCCTTATTAGCAAGGGTGTTAAAAGCAAGATATATTTTCCCATAATTCAATTTTTGACATGACAGAGGTATTTTAGAAATTAGGAGATATCAACTTTTTAGTAATTAATCATTTCTTTTTTCTCTTTCTCTGGCTTCATTTCTTCCTCATAATCACACAACCAATTTCTGGGAACTTCACAATATTATCTAGCCTCTGTTTCTCCAAATATTTGATCTTCGACTCCAGGGACCTGTTGTAAAAATTATTTTGAAATTAATTATTTTAATTCAGCCTCATGTTTCAGAAATTTACCTATTTTATTCATTGTATAACTCTTGGTAGAGTAAGATAATTTGGCAAATTGATTCCGGAAATGGATCTTACATTTACCACAGCCAGCAATCCCAGCAACAAAAATGCTCAGATCTTTAAAATGCAGGCTCATGTATCGTACATTTACCACAGGCAGCAATCCCAGCAACAAAAACATGGAGGACTATTTATAAATAGACAAATCATGTTTCCTCCATGTTTTTGTTGCTGGGATTGCTGGCTGTGGTAAATGTAAGATACAAGATACTTGATTTGATTAATTCTCATGTATTAATAGGGTGTTTGAGTGCTCAGTTACTACTCCTTTCTTGATTCTTAATCACTGATTGTTTGGGTTGAAATGTGTTAGTGGCCCATGCTTGAGAAGGGATTGACGCCTATGCTCAGAACTTATGAAAGAAGACCATGGTTTTAATCAAAGAGATTTATAGTTTATACCCCTTTTATCTTCTCTTAACATTCATACGTTGAATGATATATATTTTAAGAAAAAATGTTTAAATTTGGATGCATGAAATCTTTATGACAGTTTTGCTACTTCAATTTTTTGTCTGTGCTTTTATCATGAAACTTGGAAAGATATAGTGAGTCTTGTGTGTGAAGTCTCTAAGTCACTAGTCTCTAGCATACATACATGAAGTATTGGAGCTAATATATCTACTAGCATATTGGCACTACTTCCAACACTAGTTAATGATATTCATCTCCACTATCCCTCCCCCTCTTTCTCTGCATTTCTCACTCCATTTCTTCAATTCTTCTAGTATTGGGGTTATCAATGTGCTATTTGTGACATGAATTTGTACCTGACTAGAGTTGCCTCCAAGGGGTCCTTATAATGAATCATCATTAAACTTTTGATGATGAGAAGTCATCCTTCTAGTATTGGGGTTCAGGAAAGGAGGTTGATGTATGAGAATCGTCCTTGGGGTTGATCTATTTTTACTTATTATCTTAAGCACAACCGTTTGATTTAATGTAAAATTCAATTATGTGTCTTGATTTATTTTTCTATGGTTGGATGGATTTGACATAAAGAAATGACTTCCTTTATTTGATGTGTTGAGAATATGGATCCTCTCTCTATCATGAATCATGTGAAAAATGGATAATTTATTATAAATGATGTTCCTTTATTCACTTTAATCATGATTTCTTACTTTGATGATGTGTTGATTATTGCAAGTGATGAACAGGAGAAAAGTTCTTATCAGAAAGAGTTTTCAACATCTGTTGCAACTTCCAATGCATTAGCACAGTTGAAAGAAGATAACCTCCAATTGCGAGAAAAGTACTTAGCCTACATGAATTTAGATTTCATCTTGAGCTGTTTTGATCATCACATCAAATAATTGTTATATTTCTTAATTCACAGATTGATAAGGAAAGAAGAAGAGATTCTTGGTGATTTGCTGCGTGACTTGCAGAAGGAAAAGGAAAGATCCAAATCTCTCGAAGATCAGGTAATATCTCAATATTATTTCCCTCGTGATTTGTTGTGCCCCTATCTATTTTTGGTGCTTTGGGCTGTGTCCCTAATTTATTTTATGGGTTGTGTCCCTAATTATTTTATGTGATTAGGGTTGTGTCCCTAATTGACTTGTGTCCCTTTATTCGATCCATGTGCTTTTCATGTGCACACACAATTATTTAGAGAATTATGCATGTGCAGCAGCTTTAAACGCTGGTCAATGAATTAAACGCTGGTCATATGAATGAATAAATAGCTTTAACCTTGTTAGTTGCTTCAATATGGAGATGAAGCATGAATTTGTGAGGAATTGTTGCAGAGACAGATTATTATTAGTGTGAATAGGAGGGATGTGACCAAATTTTCTTGAAAAAGAATTTGTGACAATTTCAATAAAAATATATTATATATTTTTAAAAAAATATTAGTGTGGGAGCATATGTGTGCTATATTAATGAGTTGTAATAGTGAGAGTCCAAAAAGCCTTTTTTATGGATCAATATTTAATGTGGCCATTTGTTTAATGCTATACATTGTGACATTTTTTAATAACCTGATATCCTTTTTATGGGGCTGTTCAAAATACACCCCTATTGTATTTTTTTTTATATGTTGAAGTTGAAGGAGCTCATTTTCTGTGAGAAATAATAGCATACATTTCATGCTTTTGAATATGTTAAAAGTACTTACACCCACAAACAATCACATGATGGAAACAGCAGGCCTTGTGTTTTATTTACATTCCCATTGTACTATTTAGGTACTATTTGGTTCATGTGAATAATTTAGGTAAATTAATATTCAATACCTAATACTAAAATGAACTTATTGGGCATGGTCTTTAGAATTTGTCTGATTATTGAGTTATGTGGTATATGTTTATATACGTCACAAGTGCTTTCTATGAAGGAGCTGATAGTTTTAGATTTTTGTATGATTGCTCTTACAAGAGAACATTTGAAAATCTGTTCAATCTGTGATTCTGCATTCTCTTGTCTGCCTATAGAAAGATATATCTTAGACATTTATTAAAAGCTTTTATGATCTTGTGATTGAGTTGCGTGTGATCTAACAACAAGTAATGTGCTTCTTGTGAAGGAGCATAGCTTTATGAATTTTACAGCAAATAATGTTATTCTTGTTAAGTGTATCATCATTCATCATCAATTGATTTTACCCATCCTTTACTCATTTTATTGTTTGTATTTTAACAGTTTCCACATAAGAATTACTCTAGAAAAGAAATTGATGATGTGCGGGAGGAATGGGCTATCTGTGTTTCTGAATACATGGACTACTAATTTACTAGAAGTGGTCAGAAGTTGAAGTTGATCGATTGTTTTTTTATTATTTTGAACATGTGGAAGTTGGAAGATTTGAAGTTGAAGTTGGAAGATTAGAAACATGTTATTAAAATTGGAAGATTTGTCGATTGTCGTTCGAAAACTATGTGTGAATTAATGTGGTTTTTGAATTGTGGAGATATTTTATGATGATTACATTCCTATTGGTTCTTAATTTATGGCATGAAAAATATTTATATATAATATTAATAAGCTACGACAACAGAAATAAAAAAAGAGTAAAATATAGTTTTGACAACGGATTATATTAAAGACAACAGGTATATGTTGTTGTTGTAAATACTTAAGACAACGTGTATAAAAAGTAAAAATTACGGATAAAACGTGTTGTCGTAGGTATTTACCACAACGGTTTTAAAACTCTGTAACAACGGTTATACATCGTTGTCGTAAATACTTAAGACAACGGGTATAAGAAGTAAAAATTACGGACAAAACGCATTTTCGTAGGTATTTTCCACAACGGTTTTAAAATTCTATAACAACGGTTATACACCGTTGTCGTAAATACTTAAGACAACGGGTATAAAAGGCAAACACAACGGTAGTTATCAGTTGTCTTATGCTTAAGACAACGGTTAATAAATAGTAAAGACAACGGGTATTCACCGTTGTCATAAATACTTAAGACAACGGTGAGAAACCCGTTGTCAAAAGTCTGGACCTACCACAATGAGTCGATCCACAACGGTGAAAAAACACTTACGACAACGGGGATTCCCCGTTGTCGTAGCCCTTTTCTGGCATAGTGACAGGTAAATGACATGGTTTACCATAGACATGTCGGTAAAGAGACATACCAAGTATTGTTTTGAATGTTGTTCGATAAGCCCATAGTGCATCTACTAACCTGATTGACCAATCTTTTCGATTTGAGTTGACTGTCTTCTCCAAGATATGTTTTATTTCCCTATTAGCGAGTTCAGCTTGCCCACTAGTGTTTAGGTGGTATGGGGTAGACACTTTATGATGGATTCCATATTTTTTCATTAAATTCTCAAAAGGTTTGTTACAAAAGTGTGAACCGCCATCACTAATAATTGCACGAGGCATTCTAAATCTTGAAAAAATATTTTCCTTTAAAAATTTTAAAACAATTTTATGATCATTATTTTTGCAAGGGATTGCCTCAATCCATTTTGAAACGTAGTCGACTCCAACCAAAATATATTGATAACCAAAAGATGGTGGATTAAAAGGACCCATAAAATCAATTCCCCAACAATCAAATACTTCACCAGTTAGGATAGGATTTAATGGCATCATATTTCTACGACTTATGCCCCCTAATCTCTGACATCGATCACAGGATTTACAAAATTCATATGTGTCCTTGAAAAGTGTTGGCCAATAAAATCCACACTGCAAAATTTTTGCAGCGGTTTTTCTTGTTGAAAAATGCCCCCCCACAAGCTTCAGAGTGAGAAAAATTTATTATGCTTTGAATCTCATTATCTGGTACACATCTTCTTAATATTTGATCAGGACAATATTTAAAAAGATATGGGTCATCCCAAAAGAAATTTCTTACTTCCCTAAAAAATTTCTTTTTATCTTGAGCATTCCAATGAATTGGAATTTGACATGTCGGAAGAAAGTTAGCAATATCCGAAAACCATGGACCTTTAGACACGGTGAATAATTGCTCATCGGGAAAAGAGTCATTTATGGGGCTTACCTCGAAAGATTCATCACATGTAAGTCTAGATAAGTGATCGGCCACTACGTTTTCCACTCCCTTTTTATCTTTGATTATTATATCAAATTCTTGAAGTAAAAGTATCCACCTAATTAATCTTGGCTTTGCATCTTTCTTTGCTAGTAGATATTTTAAAGCCGAATGATCAGTATAAACTACAATAGATGAGCCAACAAGATAAGATCTAAATTTTTCTAGTGTAAATACTACAGCAAGTAATTCTTTTTCAGTAGTGGAATAATTCCTTTGAGCACTATTAAGAGTTTATTTGCATAATATATCACATAAGGTTTCTTATCTTTTCTCTGTCCTAACACGACTCCAACAGCATAATCACTAGCATCACACATAATTTCAAAAGGTAGAGTCCAATCAGGAGGTTGCATAATAGGTGTAGAAGTGAGCATTTCTTTGAGTGTTACAAAAGCCTTTTCACAAGAGTCATTCCACTCGAATACTATATCTTTTAATAAAAGGTTTCATAATGGTCTTGAAATTGTGCTAAATTTTTTTATGAACCTTTTATAAAAACTTGCATGTCCTAGAAATGATCTAATATCTTTAACTGATTTTGGTGTTGGTAGGTTGGCTATTAGATCAATTTTGGACCTGTCAACTTCTAATCCTTTTGATGAAACAATGTGGCCTAACATAATTTCTTCAGTTACCATGAAATGACATTTTTCCCAGTTAAGAACAAGATTTTTCTCCTCACATCTAGCTAAGACTTTAGCCAAGTTTATTAAGCAATCATCAAAAGAATTTCCAAAGACAGAGAAATCGTCCATGAAAACTTTAAGAAAACATTCAACCATGTCACTGAAAATACTTACCATACATCTTTGGAATGTTGCTGGGGCATTACATAATCCAAATGGCATTCTACGATATGCAAACGTTCCAAAAGGACATGTAAATGTTGTTTTTTTCCTGATCTTCTAGTGCAATTGCAATTTGATTATACCCTGAATATCCATCTAAGAAGTAATAAAATTCATGCCCAGCAATTCTTTCCAAAATTTGGTCCATAAAAGGTAAAGGAAAATGATCTTTTCTTGTCATTGAATTTAATTTTCTGTAGTCAATGCATACACGCCAACCAGTAACAGTCCTAGTTGGAATCAATTCATTTTTATCATTTTTTACTACAGTTACTCCAGATTTCTTAGGCACAACTTGAGTAGGACTTACCCATTTACTATCAGAGATAGGGTAGATAATATCATTGTCTAATAGCTTAATCACTTCATTTCTCACCACTTCTTTCATATTAGGGTTAAGTCTTCGTTGCATCTGCCTAGAGGGTTTAGCATTTTCCTCTAAATAAATATTATGAGTGCAAATTAATGGGCTAATTCCTTTTATATCTGATATAGACCACCCTATCGCATGCTTGTGAATCTTTAATACCTCTAATAATTTATGCTCTTGATCATAACTTAACTTAGAGGATATTATTACCGGATAAGTATCATTAGCACCCAAAAAAGCATATTTCAAATATCATGGTAAAGGCTTCAACTCTAAAACTGGTGGTTGCTCGCTTGACGGGGTTGGAGCCTTTTCGGACTTTGATAATTGTTCAAATTTAGGTTTCCATTCATTAAGCTTTGAAACTTGTGAAATCATAGGAATGGAATCAAACTCCGAACTGTTATCATTGACACAATCATTTATCAAATTTTCTAATGGATCAGAAAATGAGGTTATCAATTTTTCAAGAGTACATGTCTTAATTACATCAATTTCATTAGCCTCATCATTACTTTGTGGTTGCTTAGAAATGTTAAAAACATTTAACTCCAAAGTCATATTTCCAAAAGAAAGATTTAAAACACCATTTCTACAGTTTATTAAAGCATTAGAAGTTGCAAGAAATGGTCTTCCTAAAATGATTGGATGTTGAGATGATAGATTTGAGACTGGGTATGTGTCTAAAACAATAAAATCTACCGGAAAATAGAATTTATCAATTTGCACTAACACATCCTCTACTATAACTCTTGGAATTTTTATAGAACGATCTGCCAATTGAAGTGTGACAGTAGTTTTCCTTAATTCTCCCAAATCCTGTTGTTTATACACAGAAAATGGTAGAATGTTAATGATTAAGGTCATAATTGCATGTTTTTGTATCCATTTCTATATGGTTTTGATTTTCTTATGTTCATATTTGACCCTAATATGGTATAAATTGTGTTATTAACCCTTTTTGGCTACAAAGTTGTGATTATAGGTGAAAACAAGCAAAACGAGGAAGAGACGAGCAAGTTCGTAAAAGTTCAGAAAATGTGAATTGATCCAATAAAGACAAATTTTATACCATGTTGAAGAGTTTGAAGAGAGGGTCGCAACGGAAAAAGAATCGAGTCAATCGGAGCTCTAGAACTCAAGATATGAAGAAAACGAGAAAGTCTAGGATCGATCGCACAAGTCGAAGCTGGACTCGAGCGACCACAGGCAAGGATTCGTGCGACCACGAGCCACGTTCGTGCGCCGAATCTCTGGTTCGGGCGACGATGGACCGCACGAGTGCACACACGAGCCAGACTCGTGCGGCCACCTGCTTGCGTTCATGCGATGGCTCGAATGTCCAATTTTCGAAGGGCAGTTTCATCTTTTCGAACATTTAATAAGGGGCATATTGGACCAAGCATTGTTGGAACTATAAATACTCTAAAGATCAGATTCTCAGGGCATCTAAGTCATAATCCAAGACACATTAGTTCAATTCTTAGATTAGAGAGAGAGAGAGGTAGTTACTAGGAGGTTTCTTAAGATTTTTTCTCACAAATTCTTAGATAACTTTTGATCTACAGTAGTGATCGTTGATCCGTTAATTCCTGCATGCTCGTCTCGTCGTAGGCTACATTCTCACCCATTGAATTTCAATTTCCATTGTCGGATTTCAAGTTAGCATTTTAGAGGTAAATTGTATCTTTCCAATTATCATTGTAATAGGTAAATTTTCTCTACATTCCTTTCTTAATGATGATAGTTCCTAGCTTAATTGTTCTTTTGATAACTCAATTAGCCATGAGCTAATCCCTTTATGTGTTAGTGTATGATTTCTATGGAGTAGTGAAGTGAAATGTTGATCTTTTGAATGATTTGAATTATTGTATGATCAATTCTCTAATTTGATGGTTTGTATGAATGCTTGCATGTGTAGATGATAATAGGGCCATTAGGGAGTTAGTCTCTTGCGAAAGTAGAGCTTATTTCCTAAATTTTCTTGTATTGAGGCCAATGCATATCAAGTGTTTGATGAAATTCCTAAGATAGTGAGAATTATCTCTAGTGAATTAGATGAACAATTAGAGGCTTTGATATGTATTAGGGAAACCTTTTGCATGTTAGTGAGGTTTGTCCATTGATTATACACAATCTCATTGAATGATAAAGTGATACTTCACTCACGAAACATAGGATAGTACACTAGCACATTCCCTCACATTTGCTCACTTTGCAAACACAAGGGGATAGGTAATTTACTCTTTTGACAAATTAGTAGACGATAGATACCCTTCCCTTTAATTGCTCTGTTAGCAAGCCAATTGAAACAACGAATTATCATACAAATTCTCGTCTCCTTTGGGTTCGATATATTAAAACTTGGTCAAGCTTACTACGCTAATAGCGAACAAGTACACTTGCGTAAGGACTCATTTACACCGAACAAGTTTTTGGCGCCGTTGCTGGGGAGATGGCTTGTTTGATTGGTTAATTGTTGTTTCTTTTCTTTTTGATTGGTTACTATTGTGAGAATTTGATACTTGGAAATTCTTGCAGGATTTTGTAAAAGAAAGATGGATCGATACAACTACTCTTCCTACCATCCACCAAATAATCAACCTTCTATATCATATTCTTACCATCCTTACACCTACCAAAATGAAAGAACTTACCAACCCCATCATACATCAATTAACTCAATGCCTTCTACATCCTACCATCAAGGAAATTCTACGTATATTGATGAAACACTCCATCTTATACTCGAAAAGCTGGACAACATAAGAAGTGAAGGATATCGGCATATAGAAGCAACAAATCAAAATTTTGATGCAATTTGTCGAGATCAAGGAGCTAGAATAAAAAGCTTGGAAGTGAAAGTGGAGGAAATATCAAGAAAATGTGGACAAAGGGCTCGTGAATGCAAGTCTTATTTGATTGACGCTCAATTGAGAGAAGGGTGTAATGCTATTGAGTTAAGAAGTGGAAAGAGATATGAGGGACCTAGTGCTCCTATTTGTTGTGAAGATGAAGAAAAGGGGGTAGAAAAGGAGAAGCTTGATGATATGGATGAGGGAATTGATATGGAATACTCCATTCCAATAGGTGAAAAAGAAGAGGAAAGAAAGAGGAAGAAGGGGTAGTAGAAGAAGAAGAAAAGGGTGGAAGTGAAAAAGAGGAAGCATATGTTCCTAAGTGGAAGAGAGTTAGAGAAGAGAAGGAAAAGAAGAATAAAGTGGAAGTTGATGAATGGGGAGTGCCAAAGACGGTAGTGCCCATTCCATATCCCCAAAGGTTCGCTAAGAAGAAGCTTGATGACAAGTTCAACAAGTTCCTTGAGGTTTTCAAAAAGCTTTATATAAATATTCCTTTTTATGAAGCCTTGGAACAAATGCCAAGTTATGCAAAGTTTATGAAAGATCTCTTAGCCAAATGGAGAAGAGTGGAGGGGTGGAAATGGTAAAATTGACTAAAGAGAGTAGTGATGCTTTGACAAGAAAGCTACCTCAAAAAGAGAATGATACGGGATGCTTCACAATTATTTGTGACATGGGAAATGGAGTAGTACACAAAGCCTTATGTGACTTAGGAGCAAGCATCAATTTGATTCCACTCTCGATTTTCAAAAGCTTAAATCAAGGTCACTTGAAAGGAACATCCACTACTCTCAAATTGGCGGATGGCTCAACCACAATTCCTAATGGCTTTATAGGGGATGTACTTGTGAGAATCAAAGATTTCACATTCCCAGCGGACTTTTATGTTCTTGATATGGAAGAAGACAAAGACATTCCTCTTATTCTAGGAAGACCTTTCTTGGCTACCGCTCGAGCGGTTATTGATGTTTATAATGGAGAGCTAACTTTGAAGCTTGGAGGGGATGAACTTCACTTTTCTATCCAAGATGCTATGAAGCATCCAAAGGAGAATTCCTCTTGCAATTCTATTGATGTTGTAGAGCTTTGTATACAAGAAGCTTTTGAAAATGCTGAAATTCCTTTCTTTACTTCTAATTATGAGATTTCTAACTATAATGAAGTTAAAGAAGGTGATAGTTTTGTTGTTGATGATGTAGGTAATGAACATGAAGGAGCAATGAACATTCAAGAAAAGGAGATGCTCTTGGAAATCAAGGGGGTGAAATAGCAAGCAAGGAGAAGGAAGAGGAAGCTAGGATTGCATTAAAACCATTGCCCGATCACCTCGAGTATGCATATCTTGATGCAAACGAGAGGAATCCGGTAATCGTCTCTTCTTCTCTTCAAGGTGATGAACTTGAAAAATTGCTTGCTATGCTTAGGAAACATAAATTGGCTATAGGTTGGACGGTGGATGATCTTAAGGGTGTAAATCCTTCTTTATGCATGCATAGAATACGTATAGAAGAAAATGCTAAGCCATTAGTTCAACCACAAAGAAGAGTGAATCCTATAATGCAAGAAGTCATTAAGAAAGAAGTGTTAAAATTACTTGGAGCGAATACGATCTTCCCAATTAGTGATAGCCCTTGGGTGTCACCCTTGCATCTAGTATCTAAGAAAGGCGGAATGACTATCATAAAAACTGAGAATAATGAAGTAATTGCTACAAGGGTGGCCATGGGTTGGCGTGTTTGTGTTGATTATAGGGAATTGAACAAGGCTACTTGTAAGGATCACTTTCCTTTGCCATTTATGGTCCAAATGTTGGATAGATTATGTGGATATCGATACTATTGCTTCCTCGATGGTTATTCCGGTTACAATCAAATCATGATTGCACCGGAAGACCAAGAGAAGACTACTTTCACATGTACCTATGGAACGTATGCTTGAAGACACATGCCTTTTGGGCTATGCAATGCTCCGGCTACATTTAAAAGGTTAATGATGTCGATATTCCATGGGTTAATTGAGCATATTATGGAAGTGTTTATGGACGATTTCAGCATTTTTGGAAATACTTATGATGTTTGCTTGTCTAATCTTGAGAAGGTACTAATTAGATGTGAAGAGGCAAATTTGGTGCTCAATTGGGAGAAATGCAATTTTATGGTAAGTGAAGGTGTTGTTCTTGGACATCACATCTCCTCTAGTGGGCTGCAAGTGGATCATGCCAAGGTAGTAGCTATTGAAAAGTTGCCTCCTCCTATAAATGAGAAGGGAGAAAGATCTTTCTTGGGACATGCCGGATTCTATAGGAGATTTATCAAAGATGTTTCAAAATTGTCAAAACCATTGTCTCGATTATTAGAGAAAGATGTTCCTTTTAAGTTTGATGATGTTTGCTTGAATTCTTTTAGGTTGTTGAAAGAAGCCTTGTTGAGTGCACCGGTCTTGATCACTCCAAATTGGGAAGAACCTTTCGTACTTATATGTGATTCAAGTGACTATGCCATGGGAGTGGTGCTAGGGCAATTAAGAGAAAAAAGATTTCATGCAATCTACTACGCTTCAAAAACTTTCTCAGCTACTCAATTGAATTACACCACTACCGAGAGGGAGCTTTTGGCCATTGTATATGCCGTGGAGAAGTTTCGTCCATATCTTGTGGGGACGTAAACCATTGTGTATACGGACCACTCGGCTATCAAGTTTTTGATGAAGAAGAAGGATTCTAAACCTAGGTTGATTAGGTGGGTGCTACTTCTACAAGAATTCGATTTGGAGATTAGGGATAAGAAGGGAAGCGAAAATGTGATTGCCAACCATTTGTCAAGACTAGTGAGGGGAGATGAAGCGTTGGAAGAAAAAGAAGAGATACTTGAGAGTTTTCCCGATGAGCATATCTTTAGTATTGAAGAGGAGAGACTTTGGAAGATGGAGGATGAGGCTCCATGGTATGCCGATTTTGCTAACTTCTTAGCAAGTGGGGCAACTCCTTATGGAATGAATTCAAATGCAAGGAAACAGTTTTACAAAGAGGTACGTTGTTATATTTGGGATGATCCATATTTGTATCGTCGATGTGCCAATTCCATGATTAGGAGATATATTCCGGATGAAGAAATTGATAGTGTGCTTACACATTGCAATTCTTTGCCTTGCAGATGACATTTTGGGTCCATTAAGACGGCTAAAAAGGTATTTCAATGTGGTTTTTATTGGCCTTCGGTTTTCAAGGATTGTCATATGTTTGTTGCTCGAAGTGATCGATGCCAAAGAGTTGGGGGGTTGTCAAAACGAGATGAGATGCCCTTGAATATCTTTCAAGAGGTAGAGGTTTTTGATGTATTATTTGGATGATACGCCCCTGGTTTTTTTTTCAAGTGCGGAAACCCCAGAACCAGAAGTTGTAGGATTCATTATCATAATAATAATAAAAATATATGTCGAAATTTTTTTTTGTGAAAATTATAGAATTCAAAAAAAGAAATGTCCGATAACACGTAGATCGGTTAATTCAATAAGAAATGGGAGTTATCATTGGATTTCGTTAGTGCCATTGACTTTATGGGACCTTTCCCATCTTCTCATGGTTATTTGTATATTCTTTCGGCGGTAGATTATGTTTCGAAGTGGGTGGAAGCAATTCCCATGAAATTCAATGATGCAAGAGTGGTTATGGATTTCTTAAGGAAGAATATTTTTGCTAGATTTGGTGTGCCGAGGTCATTGATTAGTGATGGGGGTACTCACTTTGTGAATAGAGCGTTGGGGAATCTACTAGTAAAGTACGATGTGAAGCATAAGATTTCCATGGCCTATCATCCCCAAACTAATGGATTGGCGGAAGTGTCATATCGCCAAATAAAGCTTATCCTAGAGTAGACCGTGAGCTCTAATAGGAAAGTTTGGGCACTTAAGTTGGATGATGCATTGTGGGCTTATCGTACGGCTTTCAAGACTCCGTTGAACCTTTCTCCTTACCAACTTGTGTATGGTAAGCCTTGTCATTTGCCCGTTGAGCTTGAACACAAAGCTTATTGGGCCATTAAGAAGTTGAATTTTGATGAGAAAGCATGTGGGGAGAAAAGGCATCTTCAATTGTTGGAGTTAGATGAATTTAGAGATGAGGCATACAAAAATGCTAAGATTTTCAAGGAAAAGACTAAGAAATGGCATGATGCAAACATAAAAGAGAAGTCATTCAAAGTGCTCGATCAAGTACTTTTGTTTAATTCAAGATTGAAGTTGCTTCCCGGGAAATTAAAGTCAAAATGGAGTGGCCCCTTTACAATTTCAAATTGCTTTGCAAGTGGATGGTATGAATTGATGAATGATAAAGGGGAACTCTTCTATGCTAATGGTCATCGTTTGAAACTTTACCATAATTCCATGCCACGAGAGGGAACAAATTATTTGAGGCTATGTGATGTTGAGCCACCATGATTTGAGCTTAAGAGCCGTCCGGCTAGGGGACGTTAAGTCCAAGCGCTAGATGGGAGGCAGCCCATCCTTGTGGTTTATTTTGTAGTTTTTATTGTTGATAGTATAGTTAATTGTGTTTTGTTTGTGTAGGTGCTTATTGTCAAAGGGAGTGCTTTCATAATATCATTGCTCCAAGGGTGAGGTATTGTTTCCTTTCTCCTTGTGAAATACTTGGCCAAGCTAAGTTTGGGGGTGTGCTCTTGGTATTTGTTTGTGTGATGGATTATTGATAGATTTGATCTTAGGACTGTTGATGCTTTTATTGAGTGTGCTTAATTCGTATGCATTGCTTGATATTGTCTTCACCTCTTTGCCTAACTTTTTAGACTTATGGTCCAAAAAAGTTTGGGGGGGTGTGATCGTTTTGCCATTCTCTTCGCAATGCTATTATTATATTGATTTTTAGTGCTTTAATGATGTTTTGACCATATGCTTAGGATTAGGCTTGTTTTGCTTGTTATTTTTGGCCATGTTGTTGCTAGCTTTGAGTAGTGTGGCATGAGATATGTTTATGGATGTGTGGATGAGTTGAAAGTTCATGTTGGATGTAGTGGAGTTATGGCTTGATTCTTATCTTGTCTTTTGAGCTATGGATTTGATGATACTTGAGATGTTGATGATATTAACATTTTTTATATGAGATAAGTCATGATCACCCTATACCCGTGAGGTTTTGAACCATTTATGCCCGTTTCAATCTTGAACGGATGACATTTTTCTTGATGTGAGTTCCACACATGTGCATTATACTCTAGAACTTGGCTTTAGTCTTGTTTAAGGCTACATTAGACATTGATTTCACATGATATGATTTGAGGCCATCTTTGATCTATATTGAGCTACTTTGCCCTATAAACCTACCTTGATATTATTATCCATTGCTCACCATTTTGTGCCTTTAGACCTTTCCTTTGGCTAACCTCACTTTGAGCCATTTTCCTTCCTTTTTGGAACTCTCTTGTCCCTATGATTAGTAGAGTGAAAAGAAGGAAGGAAGATTGGTGATATGATGAAGAAACATGGTGGCCTAAAGTGGAAGATATGAAGAATTTTATGCATGGATTGAAATTTGTGAAAAAAGGGCAAGTGCTAGCAAAGCATGAGAAAAAGTTGACTTTTGTTGAAAATATGGTCAAGTTGACCTTTGTTGTGAGTATGGCTAAAAGTTGCAAAGAAGGGAAGAATGATCTTGAAAGTGTGATTTTGATGAGCATGAAGAATGTGCACAGTTGCATGAAGATGTGAATGACTATTACTTGATTCCTTCTATGCTTTACTAAATATACTTAGTCACTCTAATCCATATCTATCCTTCCCTACCAAAGAGCCAACATTACAACCTTATGAAGTCCTCAACGATTTGTGAATGATTTGTCATATCGAGTGGTGGAGAATTTGAGACTAGAGCCAAGCTTATGGTAGTATTTGTATCATTGTGCGAAGATTGAGAGAACCTCAAACACTTGAGAGATGAGCTATACACTTCTATGTGAGGATCATGACTTGTTGATTTGATAATTTGTTCGTTGATTCGATTTTGATTGTTGATTTAATGAAATTGCATTTTAGACTTGTTTGATATTGAGCTATGATTTTATGGCATTAGATTGTGTGCTTGATGCTTCATCGATACAATTATTCCCCTATCTTATCGCTTCGTTGCTCGAGGTCGAGCAACAATCTAGTTTGAGGGTGTGATTCGGTGCACGAACGTGGCTCGTGGTCGCACGAATCCTTGCATGTGGTCGCTCGAGTCCAGCTTTGACTTGTGCGATCGATCCTCGACTTTCTCATTTTCTTCATATCTTGAGTTCTAGAGCTCCGATTGACTTAATTCTTTTTCCGTTGCGACCCTCTCTTCAAACTCTTCGACATGGTATAACATTTGTCTTCATTGGATCAACTCACATTTTCTGAACTTTTACGAACTTGCTCGTCTCTTCCTCGTTTTGCTCGTTTTCACCTATAATCACAACTTTCTAGCCAAAAAGGGTTAATAGAAAAATTTATACCATATTAGGGTCAAATATGAACATAAGAACATCAAAACCATATAGAAATGGATACAAAAACATGCAATTATGACCATAATCAGTTAACACTCGCACCAAGATCAAGAAGTGCATGTTCTACTTTTGTATTCCCAATAATATAAGATATTGTTGGACAACCAGGATCTTTGTATTTAGGAGGGGTTTCTTGTCGAAAAATTGAACTTACACTCTCTGTTAAAAATGCCTTATTTTGAACATGTAGTTTTCTCTTTACAGTACACAAATCTTTCAAAAATTTGGCATGAGATGGTACTTGCTTTATTGCATCTAGTAGTGGAATGTTAAATTTTACTTGTTTCAAAACCTCAACTATTTCAGAGTTTTGGTCCAATTTCTTAATTGGGTGTAATCTTTGAGGAAAAGGAGCAATGGATGATTTCTTAATAGGGTTTAAATTCTTATTTTCATCTTCTCCTTTATTTTTATCTTCATTATTCGGGGTCTGGGTTGACTCAACTTCCTGTTTCTTAAGGTTGATTGTTTTATCAATTAGTTTTCCACTTCGTAAAGTGGTGACAAAATTAACATTTTCTGGTGCATTAGAGGAACTTTGACATTGCCCAGCAGGATTTTATTGAGGTTGAGCAGGAAACTTTCCTTTCTCAAATGTTCTCAAGGAATTAGTTAAAGTAGATAATGTACTTTTAATATCATTGATGGCTTGTGACGTTTGGTTGTTGATGGTTGTTTGTCCTTGCATAAAGGCTTGCAAAGTTTCTTCAAGGCTTTTTATATGTGGTTTATTATGTTGGGTGAAATTGGAGTTGGGGTTTTTCTGGGTGGGAAAAGGTTGTAATACACTTTCATTTTCCACTTCAAGTTTGGATGATTTTTCCAATTTGGGTTGTATGTTTCAGAAAAAACTGATGGATATGAATTTTGAAAATTAGATAATGCATTTACTTGTTCATGACACATCTCTTTGAAAATAGGAATTTGTAGGCATTCATTAGTTACATGTCCATTAATGGCACAAATTTCACATATGTCATTATTTTGCACAAATTTTACTTCCTTAGGTTTCTTTAGTTGCAAACTTTCAACTTGTTTAGTTAAACTTTCAATTCTAGCATATAGATCGTCTTCTTGACTTAAATTATATTTTCCTTTAGAATTTTCAA
>JAPKLY010002685.1:4461-22961 GCA_026898435.1 Prunella vulgaris | reverse complement strand
AGCTGCGAAGGGGCCCGCTTACCCACTCCCCTTCCTCCCATTGCTAGGAGCCTCGCCCTTTTGACTTGATAGATCAAGAAGACTACAACCGATAGTGGATCGCCTTTTGCTTAAATAAGCAAGACAAGATAAGGTAGATCTTAAAATAGCTAGTATACGAAAGTCAAGTAGTCACTTCCGTCGTTCAGGAAGAAAGACTTCGCCTAATTCTTTTTAATCCCGGCCCGGTTTCCCCCCACTAACTAATTAGCTTACAACCACCGAACAAACTTGGTTGACGAACATAGTTTATGCACCGCTAATGTAGCGGCTTGTCGAGCATTTGACAAACTCACACCATCCATTTCAAATAGGATTTGTCCCGTGGACACACGAGCAATCCAACCCGTAGGATTTCCTTTTCCTCTTCCCATTCTGACTTCTGTAGGTTTTCCGGTAATAGGGATATCCGCAAAAACTCTTACCCATATCTTCCCATTTCTTTGGAATTGTCCGCCCATAGCACGATGGAAGTGTCCGATTATAGCCCGACGCGCTGCTTCAATTGCTCGATATGAAAGACGACCTGCTCTACAACTTTTAGTGCCATATCTTCCAAAACCAAGTTGTGTACCGTCCGCTTTGCAACCCCTACTACATCTGCCTTTACGATATTTAGTATATTTCGTACGTTTTGGATATAGCACGCCCCTTTCTTTTTTGACTATATGAAATCCACACTTTGACACCTAAGATTCCGTAACGAGTAGATACTTCCGCAGGAGCATAATCTATTTTCTGGTTAAATAGATTACGAGATATTTTTCCATACTTTCCGCATTCAGTTCTAGCGATTTTTGCACCTTTTAATCGACCTGAACAACATTTACGGATCCCCGTAACCCTCTTTTTCATTACTAATGGAATATTCAACACTATTTGACTAAAAATGGAACGAAATGATCTTGTTTTTTTGGTCCTCAGTTGAAAAGAGATGTCTTGAGCAATCGGAGAAGCACTTTGATAAACAGATTGGATCTTGACCGATTCAATTAAGGTATTAGTGTTTGTTCTATTAGACAACAAAGATCGCATTTTTTTCACTTCGTTCAAATAAGAGTTGTACCCGTACGGAATTCTTCTCTTTCTCAGTATGATCTCTATCATCATCTCTATTCCCTTTATCAATTCTCCTATCCTACCTAGGTCTATTAATTTATCTATCAATTCCATTACCTTATCCTTAGCCATGAGGTTCCAACATTTTCTCCAACATTGACCTAGAAGTTGTTCCCGGGCATTCTAAAAAAAAAGGTTATTATACACCCCAACCCCATCCCTTGGAAAAAAAAAGGTAGCACCGAAGAAAGGAAAGAGCGAGATGGTGGTTTTCGTTGTTCTCGCGAAGCGAAGATCATTCGCCAAGCGAATGAAGTGGGTCAACCTATTTTTGGCTTCGGCCAAACACTTTTTCTCGCTGGTCGAGCTTTCTACAAAAAAAGCGATGCGAGAACGTATTCTCTTATCTAAGCTTCTTCTTCTTTCCTGTGCATTAGCTCCCCCTATAGTATATGGTTCAGCCACGCCCGGTGCCACGAAATGATTGAGAAATACGACGGGGTCGAAATGCATTTTGTTCTTTGTATTCAATAAGTATTGCATGACCGAATAATTCAAGGAAGAGCGCACTGCGGGGAGGGTCCTTTGTTGTAGATGACTCCTCGGGCCGCCGGAGCGGGACTTCTTTAGGAAAAAGAACAAGAATAACTTAGTTTTTCTGAAGGAGTCGTCATTTTCTATCAGGAAGGCTATGCCATTTAGAACCCCGGCGTATTTCGGATGCTTGAAGGCCCCGCTGACCCGAAGTGATTTAGAAAGATTATTCTTTATCGATGGTGATCGGTCATGGTATCCATAGCCTTGCTTCTTTTTCGGCCAAATCCTGATGTTTTGCTTCTTACGATCGTCGAGCCTGATCGACTCGACTCTTTTCCCCGACCCCCGGCCTCTCACTTCCTTTCGTTCTTCTTCTGTACCGTCGCTTGAATGAAGACACCCGATCGGCCCAACTTTCCCAAATTCCCACCGCCGGTCCTTCGCCTTTCTGGATTTTTCGCGTCATTTTAGTCGTCGTGGTCGATGGGGAAGAAAGAAATGAATGAATGTTCTTTTGGGAAAATGTATAATAATACACCTACCGAGGCGAAAGGCAAAGGCTAGTCTCGTAGGTGGACGTATCGAACCGAAATAAGATCTCAGATTGAGATCTTGATACACTGATTTCCCATAATAATAAATAGAGTCAATGGTGACTCCGCCGTGGGAAGAGCCGCTTCCTTCTTGCTTGATAGGGGGGGCTTCTATTCACCAACGCAGACTTAAAGAAAAGTGCTCTCCGAACCGTGCTGGATAGTGACCCATCACACGGCTCTCAAACCCAACCTGTGGTGGATCCCGGGAGACAAAGTCAAAGCGCTTGATCCTTTGCCCCATACTTTGAGATGCTCCTCCTCGTCGATCAAGGATTTTGATTCTCGTGATAGGCTTTAGCATTAAAGTCGCTATCGTTCAGTTCGGATAAGTCAAGTCCCTTCGCTCCGGTGGTCTTCCCTTATCTTCCCTAACGTTCAGAGTTGTTCTGGTTTGAGATGAGAAAGGAGCACCGGCCGAGCGCCATGAATGAATAATAAATTGACAGCAGTGGGAATCAATGATTCTTATTCAACCGAGTTATAGCTAGCAAGATGTCGATTACACACCGGGGGTTGGTAAGAACTGAGGGACAATGCCCCCTAACCTAAGTGGACCTACCAGCGAAGCAACTGGTACTTGATCGGGTGGGGGGCGGTTTGGTTTCGTGCAACGCCCTCGCAGCAAGAAGAGGCAGTTGTCATTTGAAAGTCAAGGCTCCTCTCCTATTTTTTTTACGAATCTACAACTCTCTTTAATGAGCGAGACTCCGCCCATATCCCTACTAGTGGTTATTCTTCATTTTCCATTCTATCATTTGTTTGACAGCTTAAACGAGGCTCCCCTTTAGATAGGTTTTTGCTTTTTTTTTATCAAGATAGCTACTTAGTCTCATCCGACTTAAAGAAAAGTTTCCTTGTACTTCTTTTTTTTTCAAAGAAGAAAGGGGGTCGATTTAGGCTCCTTCCCTTCTACTGCTACTGCATAGCTGCGCTAGCAGGTACTACGAGCCCTCTGTCCCACGCATCTAACCAGCTCGCGTGGTTCACCGGTTCCACCGAAAACTCTCATTTGTTTGTTGAAGCGGAGCATAGTGCGTTTTAGGCGCCGAGCGAGAAATGTCTCTTCTTTCGTTTTGAGTTATTCACTGATCTGAAACTTAGCACTTCTTTTCTTATTGATTCCAAGGGCGGCGGCATTCTTGAATGAAGTCTATCCGAACCGAATTAGCACTTCTCAGATCAGGCTAGGCCTCTCCAGCTGAGCTGGGCGACGGGGCCCTGGATGCGCTAGCGATTGGCACATAGGGGAGTGGTTGCCCGGGTTTCTCGGCCTGGTATCCTGCACCTCACGTTCATGATATCTACATTCAACTGTGCCCCGGAGACGTGGTCGAAGCATGCCCAGTGTGCTTCTTTCACGACATGCTCTAGTCCTGGGTGTCTTTCAGTGGTCTTCTAGCCTTAGAATATAAGAAGTCGCCCCGGACATCCGCAACGTCCTTCCACGCCTTTTTAGATTTAAAATCTGGGACAAACTTAAGGAAAAAGCTGACCCATTCGGTGACTTTCGCGGTCGCCCTCACTGAACCAACTTGAATCTGAACTACGATTCAGATCAAGTCTTACCGAAATCGAATTTCCTTTTCGTGCCATATGTACTTAGACTTGACTTTTTCTCCTTTTTTATTCCCGGTCCAATATTTGTGCTCGAAGGTCTTCGTTTCCGTGTATCTGATCTCCTCTGCTCTTACTAAACCTACCCACAAAATAAAAAAGAAAGAAGAAAAATTGGACCATGTTTCCCGAGAGAGGCCGCCTTCTCGCAGGCCAGCAGTCTTCTTCTACTTCTAGTTGACTGCTTTATGACGGGCTTCCCTGTTTCCTGGGCTCTGCTCGCTTCGTCTACGCTCCGACCCTAAGCCCCCTGCATTAAGATTTAAAACTTGTGGTAAAAAAGGGCAATCAATCAGAATCAAGAAAAAAAATGGAAATAGTGATTCAAGATCTAGATGGATCCCTATCTTTATCTCTATCCACGAAGATACCTATCTATATGGAGAGAGATCTATCTAAGAATCGATCTAGACTATCCTCTATCCGGATAGATATGTCCCTTATGAGCGACTACGCAGATCTTTATATGTTTTGGCCACGTTCGTTTCCGCTCCGAAGAAGAAGGTTTGGATCTTTCAATCTTATGTCGTGAGGGATGTGACCTATGTTAGGTCCATAAGATACCACTACTTTTGGTGTTCTATGATTCACCTCCGAATAATGAGTAGGTAGTTCGATTCTTTTTATTTTTTTATTCTTTCTTTTTCTATTCATAGTAAACTGATGGGGGGATGCGGAGCAATATGTCGAATTACTAAATAAAGAAGAGTTGTAAACTATAGGATTTTTTGTTTGAGCAGGAATATGAATATTTCAGTTTTTCTCGTTCCTTCTCTTCGATAAGAATAGGGATTTGAAATGATAAAAATTCCTCTTCATTCTGTTGTGCTCATCGAAATAACTGCCTAAGCATACTTTTTTGGATCCAAACTTCTTTCTGTCTTCTTCTTGCATAGAAGAACACAACTCTTGCAAAAACTTGGATTTTAGTAGTAGGCGGCATTCCTTCTTAGTTTTGAGTTTTCGGAACCATTCTGTTTTGGTTCTTCTCCACATTCTGACCGGGCGATCCAGAAATTTTCCTATGAATTTTTCAACTGATATTTCGATATAGAAAGAACTAATTATTTCTTCACCGCGGGTTATCGCATCATTATCTTTAAAAGATATTATATCACCGTGGGACACTTTAAAATGAATAATGTTTACCATTCTATTATTCACACAAACCCTTCGATGGCTTATCGGCTGCCTTGCTTGAGGAATAGTTTCACAAAAATGGAGACGAACCGGAATAACATCCGATCTTGTTTCTGGATTGAGTAGAAAAGGGATATATGATCGTTTTCTTTTTCTGTGCATCTCTGCGATGGGTAAATCTCCATGAAAAAGGGACAACTTTCGTGTAGTTTGTGATTGAATGTAACTGTTAAGATTTTTTTTTGAATAAATCTTTCTCTTAATAGATCTCTTCTTGTTTCTCAATCTTTTGAGAATGCGGCGTTGTATTATTGTAAGTTCTCTGTTCCAAACATTTCCTGAAAGTAGACGACAAGTTTTAAATATTTTCAAGGCATATCTCATTGAATCAGTCTTTTTTGCCACATCGCGTATAACGGGAATCGAACCTCCTCTGCTGCTGTCGGGCGGATGGAGAATGCAATACTTCGACCCAGCAACTTGTTAGGAGTAGGTTTGTTTTAGCTTGCCCCTTTATTCTTATTAGTAAGATAGATTTGGAACCCTATTAATATTAATTAATAAGGTTCGCTTCCTAACCTCTCGCCCTGCTCACCACTCTTCTTCTTCTCTTTGATCCTTTCCCCGCTTCGCAAGGAGGGGACTTTCTCTCCGGGTAGAAGAAAGCTGCCTACAATCAGATGCTAGAGGAAGCCAAAACGACACAAACGTTTGTCCGTAACGGACGGCATCGTTGACTCCGGAGAAGTAGTAGGAATAGTTCCCAAAAGAGCTTTAACAACATTCTATTCTAGTTATTAGATAGTGACAGTAACAAGGCAGTGTTCGCGCAGTCCTGTGAGATAACCAGTAGAAAGTAGCCTCAACGCTCTTCCAATAAGAAACCTTACCACACCTTGAAGAGAAGCTCGGGTCAGTCCAACTCTGAGTTATTCGGCATTCATTCGTCTTTCTTCCTACGAGTGAGAGTCATTCTAGGTTAGGTCGTCTGGTTAAGGCACTAAGATCTGGTAGGAGGACTGATATCGGGAACAAAGTAGAGGTTAACCCTAAACTTGCTTGAGTTTTTTGCTTAATGGAAGCCTATTCACCTGGTCGAATCTTTTATCTTCTTAAATGGGATAATAGCTTTCTCTTATTGTAATTTCTTTATTTTTCAAATGAATCCAGGAAAGCGAATTCGAGAGCTTCTAGAGCTGCTTACTCGAGAACAACCCCATCAAAGAGCCTACTTGCTTCGGATCTCTCTGCTCTGGTATCCCCTCCTGGGTGAGGCATAAAGAGATCCTAAACTTCGCATGGGCCTATTTGAACTTGAACAAAGACTTAGACTGCTAGTTCCACTATCTCATATGCTACTACCACTTAGAATGAGCCTGTCACTCCTGACTACTAGGCTGCAAAAAAAAGGACTGACTTGGCTTAATAAGAGCGTAGAAAAGCGTTCTTTGCCTGAGTAAACAAATAAAATATAAAAAGCTGGAATGTAAGAGAAGGAAGAAGCTCCAATCATGCTACTTTAGCTATATGCTTAACACATGCAAGTAAAGAATCTTAGACTGCCACGAGCTGGGCTCTAACCAGCGCTTCCCGGATCCAGTCCGGATTGAAACCTTTCTGATCGTGACTTTGAAAAAAGAGAGAAGAGAAAGAACTGGTGCCAGCTTACATATCGTTCTCCTGAAAAAAGTTTTACATAAAGAAGCGACTACACCCGGGGGATGGAGGGGCTTACTCTCCCCTTGATCCGCTGTGGGCACGGCAACCATACCAAGACCTAACGAGATCTCTCTCTCCCTCCCTTTTTGGGTCACCTCTAACTATTCCCATTTCTGCTCTAAAGGGATAGGGGACCCGCTTTGTGCTTATTGTCTGGTTCCCACTTTCTTCCTTCCAACTCCCTTTGAGTGCCCCATAGGGCGATCTCCCCCCTTAACCACGCGAACCTTCTACTCCCCAAGGGTCCTTTTCTGGTAAACCATTCCCGGTTTCCATTAATTCACCTACCATCTCTTCCTATTCACTAGACCCACCAGGAAGGCTTGTTCCCCCTGCTGACTAAGTTGAATTTAAGGCAGTGGGCCCGAGGCAGTGATTTCTGGAGGTTCAGATTCCCACCCGGAGGTGCCAAACCAGGACGACAAAGCGTCTAGTTTCCGTTCGTTTTGTTACTTCTTCTCCCCGACCTTTCAAACGCGCTTTGGGGGTGGTTGCAACTTTTTGATTCCGAGGCTTAACATGTTTGTTCCGACTTTGGTTCCGTGCTTAGGGTAGGGCAGGGCTCTCATCTCAGCTCTAATCCCGACCGGGCTCTATCCAGCCACTTCTTTACAAAGAGATAGGGATAAAACCTAGCGTGCTTGCAAAATACAAGAGTTACAGGGAGAAGGAGCAACGCCTTTGTTTGCCCGAAGTCTCCTTCTAAAGAGAGTGACCCACTTATGCGAGTCTTAAGCACAATCTCGTGTCACAATATAGTATTCATATGCTATATTATGAACAAACTCTACTTCTTTTATGAGTATGAGGCGTTAAACAAGTTTTATGCCTTTTCTCGCAATTTCATCCCTGGAGTCGAGGATAACAACTCTTAGGACTGCAGCAACTGGAACTTCCACTGCCTAGAATCCAACTATAATAGAAACTGGATTGACCTTGCCAACTAAAATGAAAAAGGAACAAGAACTGGAATTGGATCTAAAACAGCCATCGATGCATAAGATTAGACCTTTATCTAGCTCACTAGAAGTATAAGGCCAGGCAGAAGGACAACAACTTTCTAATAATTAAAATAATAAGAAGCGTGAAGAGTTATTGACTGATACTATCAAGCAACTAAAGGAACAGGGAATACCGTATACGCTTGAATATGTCCGTATGAGTTGGATTATTACAGCAGTTTCTTGTGTCAAACGTTCTTGTTGCTGTTGTTTCAGCCAATCCTCGGAATCCGCCGGGCCGACCATCTCGGTGACAACAACGTGTCAGAACAACCGAATTTTATGTTGTTCACAGATCAATTCATCCTCGCACAGAAAAGAAATGGAGATGCCTAACTCGGGTATACTAAACAAACCCGAGCAGTTTCCGCCATTTCTAAAGGTCAGCCTGCCTACCCCCCCGGAACAAGGGGAATCCAATTCATCTGAACTATTGAAATCTTCCATCGACAGTTTTCAAACAGCATCCGAAGAGCTCAGTCCATTAATGATGGAAGTGGAAGCATTCCGTGCACCTTTTTTCAGTTACATCGGATCGTCCATTCCTTTTGTTTTTACGCCTCCTATTAATCATATATACCATGTTTGGGGAAAAGAAAAAAATCAATCTCACAAAAAGGAAAAGGAAGGCTAGCTATATGCTTAACACATGCAAGTCTCCCTTTGGGGGAAGCAGAAATTCTCATTCAATCGATCAATCAATTATGCCTCAACTAGATAAATTCACTTCTTTCATAAAGGTAGTCGACAAAGAAGACGGAAAAAAGGGACAGGGTGGGCAAGTCCCTAGCCCGCTTGATCAATTCTCTATTCTCCCATTGATTCCTATTCAAATAGGAGACTTGTATTTCTCATTCACAAATCCATCTTTCTTTATGCTACTCACTCTCAGTTTTGTCCTTCTTGTCTTTTCTTTTGTTACTAAAAATGGAGGAGGAAAGTCAGTACCAAATGCTTGGCAATCCCTGGTAGAGCTTCTTTATGATTTCGTGCCGAACCTGGTAAACGAACAAATCGGTGGTCTTTCCGGAAATGTGAAACAAAAGTTTTTCCCTTGCATCTCGATTACTTTTACTTTTTCGTTATTTCGTAATCTCCAGGGTAAGATACCTTATAGCTTCACAGTGACAAGTCATTTTCTCATTACTTTAGGTCTATCATTTTCTCTTTTTATTGGCATTACTATAGTGGGATTTGATAAAAATGGACTTCATTTTTTAAGCTTCTCATTACCCGCAGGAGTCCCACTGCCCTTAGCACCTTTTTTAGTACTCCTTGAGCTAATCCCTCATTGTTTTCGCGCATTAAGCTTAGGAATACGTTTATTTGCTAATATGATGGCCGGTCATAGTTTAGTCAAGATTTTTAGTGGGTTCGCTTGGACTATGCTATGTATGAATGATCTTTTTTATTTCATAGGAGATCTTGGTCCTTTATTTATAGTTCTTGCATTAACTGGTCTGGAATTAGGCGTAGCTATATTACAAGCTTATGTTTTTACTATATTAATCTGTATTTACTTGAATGATGCTATAAATCATCATTAAAGTGGTTCTTTATTTAGAATTAAGATAAGATAAGTGAAAGAATCTTATGTCCTTCGACTCCCACATTTTCTTATTGGAAAAAGCAAGGTCATTGACTCAAATACAAGTCTTCTCTCTTTTGTAGAGCGAGAAGCGGAACTACAATTTCAATTTACAATATGAAATCCTTTCTTTCTGATCACACCACAACAACACCACTTGAAGTGGGACTCATTCTAGGTATAGGTATTTTTTCTGCTTTTAAAGCTGGGCAATTATTAGAACGGGGGAAGATTTTTGAACATACCCTAGACTTGGATCTAGAAAAACTCAAACAAAAAACCGAATCCAAACTAGAGTTTCTTTGGAAACATTATTGTGAAACGCATGAAAATATAAAATTGCCGGATAAAGCCGGTTTCAAGGAGATCGTGGAATATGCCTTTCTTATAGACGAGAATATAAGAGAGCAAATTCTTGGGCTAAACCAAATCGATTTTGATCTCATTAGTAATGGCACGGGCAGTTTTTACTTTATTAAAGTTATAGAGACGTATGGAGGTATGTGTAGTTAGGACTGATAGTGGTTTTGGCTAGAGAGGGTCTGAAGTAGCGCAGTGAACAGAAGGCCCCTTTCATGGGGAGTTGTCATTATTGATTGCTTTATTTATAATTAAAGAAAAGCGAGGAAGAATCTTTTTTTGATTCCGAGTTTACGAGGCCCGGATAAGCAGTTTCTGCTTCTACACGTACTTTTGCCAATGCATCGGCTCTCTGGCCTCAAAACCACACCCGAAGGAAGGCCAGCCCAGAGCCCTTCGAGGCTAGGAAATGATTATGATTTTTGCCAGCCATGGGGAACACCAGCAAAGGCAACTTCCAAGTCAGCGGAGCCTGACAGCCCGACCTCACTCAGGAATAGACACCTGAAAGGCCCTAAAGGAAAGAAAGAGAGCAAGAAGCTCGACGGGAGACTCGAAGCGTATAGCCTAATTGGATAGGGAAGGGCCAACCCGAACAAGACAAAGCACGCTGAAAGTATGGAGGATGGCGCAGACGCCCATCGAAGAGGGACCACTCTGGAAGCCTCGTTCCATGATCGAATCTGAAAAAATGAAAGACGGACTGGGCACTAAAGCTCAACGGATATGCTTTTTTATGCTACGTCCCAACCTAGAGATGAGTTCCAAGGTTTGCTAACAAAAAGGTAGGAGGGGAGAGGTGATCTTCCACAGAATGAAAGAGTTGCCGGGTCAACTCAAAATAATTGGTTATTAGTTTGGATCTAAATTGAAACGTCTTTCTATTATTTCGAGGGCAGATAGAGCCGAGAGATCTGTTAAGTCATTTGGCTCACGGTGACAAAGATCGAGCCAAATTCCCCGCAACTAGAAGTAGAAGGAAAAAGTGAGATATTGTTATAACTAAAAGTCCTACGAAGTAGCCGCTTCCCATCTTAGTAGGGACGTAGACAAGCCCAGAAAGAGTAGTCAACCTGAGGATCTAGACAAAAAATGGGTTGGAGAGGGGTTCATTATCAGATTGAGAAGGGTTGAGTACGAGATAGAGGCCACTTTCAACTAATATCCGCTTACTCACACCAGGTTAACCATAAATCCTATATCCAGTACCCAGTTGAAGAAGATCCGGACGGAGAGATCTCGGAAGTTCGAAACAGCCCCTCTCCATCTGCAAGATGTCAGCTTCCCCCCTCTATAGGACCTACTCCCCTGGCCAGTCTTTATAGGCTCTTTACGGCAGGGGTTTACCTGTTGGTTTTCGAGGATCCTTCCGCTTCAAATCTTTTTTAGATTGGGAAGGCTTACGATCATAAGGCTTCAGCTGTGTAGCTCTGACCTCCTCTCGAACGGCATTGAGTTCGTCTTTATAGTCCTAGCTTTCCCTTCGGTCTCCCGTTGAAGTTGAACTGGTTTTTTTTTAAACCTAGTTCTTTTGTCCCCCTTTGTATATCTTGACTCTCTTCCAGCCGAGCCTTGGCCAGCACCATTTGCTTTAGGGTATGGACCCTCGGCGGGAATCTCTTATTGATGAAACCCTTCCTCTCTTAGTTTTAGCCGGTCTAGCTCGTGCCCCTTAACACTGGGAAGCAGATCGTTACCGCTCTGGGAATTCATGGAGGACAGAACCGGGATTTTGCGTAGAACAGGAGTGTCATACACACAGCCGTGAGAGAATCCGTGGGGCGTCGCAGAAGAATGGCACACGTGAGCAGGTTATGAAAACATTTTCAAGTCTTGTTCAGCAATGCAAAAAAGGATATTTAGTCAGTCTAGTCATTCATGGACCTCTCTCCCACCCACAGACCATGTCTCTCGGGGCACGACTGATTCCACTATGTAATCGACTTCGCTGGCTGCAGAAGATTCCTCGGCAGACGCGTCTAAGATCGCTATTAGATCCTTTCTATGATGATCAACCCCTGCCCACACACACGCAACAGTTCATCCCGAGGACGACTTCTTTCACTTCGCCCGCGTATTCAACCACGTTACGAGACCCCTCGTTCACAACAACGTTTGGATCAAAACGGTTAGTTGACTGCCCTGCAGGGCCCTTTCACGTTGAGTTGGTTTTTTAAAACCTAGTGGTATGGCATCCCCATCTGTCACAAGATCTATTTTTACGCCAGCGTCCTCTGCCTTTGATAGAGCAGTCGCCTCTTTCTTCTCTCAAGAAAAAGAAAGACCTTCCATTCATGCTGTGGTTTGTTAGCTAGCTGATTTACTATGCGGAAACTTGACCGCGGGCTCACTTCTTTCCATCAGGTATAGCACGGTCTGCTTCCTTCCTTAAGTTTACTATTACTTTACTATACTATATAAGGGTTGTTTAGTTACTTCGTAATCTCCGCCTTCTTCTGATAGGGGATTTCTTTGGATCATCTTTCGTGACTTATGTACTCTCTTTTGTAGCGATAAGCCTTTGTCGGACATCAATAGGGCTATAGCCCAGTGATCGATATGCCCGGATGGAAAGTCTTCCCCACCGGGGAGTCAGGTTGTAGCGACTGGAAGTCACTATTCATCTGCCAAGCCAAGCGGGATCACAAAGAATACAGGCACGGAAAGCATCCCTATCCTCGATGAGTCGGGAAATAGGTGGCCATTCGTACGACAAATAGGAGGGAATAAGACGGATGCGCCTATTGCCCAGGGGTTGCCGTGCTCTTTTTATCGACATTCTATATTCTCCCATTCCTAATCCCTGTTCTTTCGACTACATGATCACAAATACCCGCACAAAAGAAAAGGGGGTTGGCTAAGGAGCTTGTAGATAGGCAATGGTTTTAGGACCAACTAAAGGATTCATTCTAGCTTGTGCTAAGGGGTATTCTCGTAGTTTACTTGTTAAGGAATCGAAGAAGATATCTGTTATCAATAAGGTGTGAGGAGATAGACTATATGAAAGCTAGTAAACTCTTCCTTAGCACTCTTATCTTCCTTTTCAGTTGGTAGGAGAGCTACTTTGAGGTTAGCTACTAGTCTAGTCGGGTATTCCAAACAGAAGGGTATTCGGGTAGCTAAAGGGTTCGCCGATTAGCAAAGAGTAAGGATTTGAGCGAAGTGCTAAGGTTAATGAAGCAGGGACTAAGAACCTTACGACAGCACGCTTTCTTTATAGATCATATATCCCCTTGGAGTAAGAACCGATAGTAAAAGAGATTCTAGCGTAGGTAGACTCAGTCCTTATTTATTCTAGATAGGGTTTGCCCGTTCTCATACAGCGCTCTTTTAGGGTAGGTTGACTCCGAAATTAGCTTAATAGAAACTGACTTACCTATACACACAACCATGGAATGAAAATATCTATAACTTGACCTTCCTTCTAGCCAACCAATCCTACATTATAGCCATCTTATAGGGATAGAATAATAAAAGAAAGAAAGAAGATAGAATTGCCTCAACAAATGGCTGTGGTGAGAAGGCATCGGCATCAAGGACTGGATGGAGTACATATCTATAGCGGAGGGCGGATTCGCTCTTTTGGCATAGGAGTTCTCCAGTTCAGTAGGTTTTCTCAAGGCATCAAGGTCTTGCACAGATTAGAGTTCTATAGTGGAAGCAGTTCATCGCCTGTGGAGCGCTTGAATGCGGATGCCTTAGAGTTCTCTCTCCCGACCACTGAATAATATAATAAAGTAAGACCATAGGTTGGTTCGCAGAGGCGACTTCCCTTTAGCCCATCGAGAGCCAAGGAAGGAAATGAGTCTTTTGATCGATTGAGCGATGCGAGAATGATCTTAGTTATCGGAGAACTGGTCTTTGTTCCACTACTGATTGATTAAGAATGATATATATATATAAAGTGTGCTGCTCCGCTTGTTGCGCACGTCCGTCTATGTGAAAGCAGTCTGCCAATGTGCATATCACGTCCACTAGCGGTCTTCTTCTTCCTTTCTCTTCTTTTACCGACCGGAGGTCTTGGGGTTAGGGTACCGACGTAACCATAGCTCGCCATACTATCGAATAGAAAGCTACGTAGGCGATGTCAGCTGAGATAGGATCTCTTGCTGTGAAATCCACTTAGGATTCTCGAACTTGACTTAAATGTGATCTCCGCTCAAAGGTGAACTTTCAGTGCCAAAGATAGTCAACCGAAGCGAAGATGGACAAACAAAGATGTGGTGGCTCCTGCGATATCCTTCATCTCCCTTAAAATTTAAAGCTCTCTTTCTTCTCTTATGATCTTTCTATGCTCCCTGTCCCCCTTTTCACAGAAAATGGAGAGATGAATTGATGTATTTATTGAATCCGTCGGGACTGACGGGGCTTGAACCCGCAGCTTCCGCCTTGACAGGGCGGTGCTCTGACCGATTGAACTACAATCCCAAGAAAATTAGGTGTACAGCCTAAACATTCTTTTTTTTTCTCTTCATTCGAACCATTTAGTTTCGCCGTGTTCTAACAGAGACACAAATGATATACTATATACTATATTATTATAATTTATATTTCTTAATGCAGTAGCCTCATAGTGGGCTAATTCATGAATTGAATCATGACTATATAAGCTATTCTGATATGTTGAGATTCCATATAGATGAAATCGTGGAAGAGGACCTTTGATTTCCTTGGACCACGCAAGAATTCATCGTCAGATTGAATCTGCTTGTTCCTGGATGCTCTATAGAAATCTATCGCTATTCCTTTCCTCGACCGATAAAGCTTCATTCCGAATCACAAGACAAGAGCAATCTATTTTTTGAATGTTCATTTTCGTTATGGTAATGCAATGCAAGAGGTCGGAAATCAGGTTGTTTCTGATGATGAAAAGAACTTTTATCTTATGTGAAATTTATGAAAAGCCGAAATGTCGGTAATCTTAAAAGACAGCTGTCGGTATCTGATGGTCAGATACCTATGGTCGGTATATCTCAGACGGAGAGAATAAACGGACTCCTCGAGGGCTGCTTAAGCCACTTTAGTGCAAACCAGAAGGACTGGAGGTTGCTCAGTGCTGCTATAACTTAACAACCAAAAAGCTCTGCTTCGAACTTCAGCCCCTTCGAGTTGGCCACGGGGCCCTCTGACGCCCCACACCATTGCGACAGGCGGGGGCTTGCCCATCAGCCTACTTTGATTTGACAAGAGGTGGCAGGAGCGCAACTACCTAGCCCAAACGTACTTAAACAACCTAAAGGCTCGGCCCGGTCTGAAAGTAGACCTTGTAGAAAAGCGGATAGGAGAGGTAGCCTATAGACTCAAGCGACCAGCTCGGTGAAAACTCACCCCTATACCATGTGAGTCAGTTGAATTCGATTAGACCAGACCCACCCAGAGAGGAACGTGCCCACGAGGGCACTACCAGAGGAAAATAACGTAAATTAGAAAGGAACAAGGTCTTACGGCACGATCACTATATCTTTTCTTTTTCTTAATCTTTCCTCTATGGAAAGAGGGGATGATACGTGGCGTGGTATACCTAATCGTTTAGTCAACGAGACGTACGTAAGTCGACATAGCTCCATGTATATCTTCTTTGGAGCTAGAACCAATCAATTAGAACGAAATGAAATAATGGTAAGCCTATGGCGACGAACATGACTCAAGAGTGTCTATACAAAGCCCTTCTCTTCTTCACTCAAATAGGCAATGCACCCTTTCTTTGATCTTTGAATGGTACTTGATTCATAAAGAATGAATCTTTTGAAGTTATACGGACTTTAGAAAATGCTACGCTCCGCGTGTCACGAGATATGGAGCGTTCTAATCGAAGAGTTATACCTCTCGGACTTATTACAATAAGGCCAATGCACCAGCCAGCCCAGTGTGGTGGCGAACACGCTGTGCTGTAAGCTAAGCTGTTCACCTTGTAGACGTAGAAGATATAGAAAGTGTGCCGTGCGTGATTCATAAGATTCTATAGTCTATTATTTAACTTAGCCCGCCTCTCCCATGACTTTCCGGACCAACCAACCCAGATCTGCCCTTGCAAGTCTTCTCTGCATTTTGGGAGTAGAGCATGCAGCAAAATCGAGCAATGGATCTTAGAAGAATTCAACTTTAAAGCACGACTCTTTCTATTTCTGCGCTGGCATTTGAATTGTCTCCCTTCCTCTTTCAATTGAAAGACTCGATGCAGATAGCTCTGGTGGCCCCCGCTTCTGCCTCTATCAGGCGGCGACAGAACCCACCTCCACAGCCACAGTATGGAGGAGCAGCTCCTTAATCCGCACTACAACCAATAAAAATGATCTCCAGATCGATATATGATGCTAAACCGAGACCGAGATAGAGAGAGGGCTTCCCCTTTGTTGTCTCTTCATATGAATGGTGCTAATTCCCATGTTCTTTCTAGTCTCGTTTGGTTTCGAGAGCATCCCTCTCCCCGTCCCTTACTCGTTCTTTTGAAAGCCGTCATCCTGGATTTTATTTTCGTATGCCGGGGAAAGTAACTCACCTTTATACATGAATTTTGATTAAAATTTCCTCCTCGGGTCTCTATAAAACAGAATGAAAAGCCCGCACAAAAGGAGAGAGGAAAAGTAGAAAGGGGGGAAGAAGTCTAGTGCTAGTTCTTACTGACACTTTTTTATCTAACTTTCATTTTTGAGTGCTTTCTTTGTTCTCTTATTTATTTGGATTGAATGAAAGAAAGAAAAAACTTCCCTTTCTTTCTCTTCTTTCTTTTTATCCCTTCGACGAATTTCGGCTATGACCAATGCCCCACTAGCTGAATAGGCGTAAGAAAGCTACCTGAAAAAAGGCAAGGTGCACCTTGGATTGAACTCGACGAATTGCATTTTGCCAGAGATATTTTTTTAGTTATAAAGATTCTCTATTGGAAATTAAAAATAAAGAAAAGAAAGGGTCTACCTTAGAGCTTAGAGGAAGGGGGCCCCAATACTTTTTCATTCAGGGGGGGAGACTAGCCTCATTACTTCCCACTGGGCGAGAGGTGAACCTAACCCACCTACCCACTCATCAATCGCGGTGTTCAGCTGACTTGCACTGATAGACCCCTATTGTATTGGAATTAGGGGCCCATCTTTTGACTGTTGTAAATGAATCTCTTCAATCTTCGATTCTACTCTATGTTAGAACAATGGTCTTTTTATCTAAGTGGTCTTATTCTTTCTCCCGTGCTAGGAAGCATTACTTCTCTTTTCATTCCAAATTCAAGAATACGACCGATACGATTGATTGGTCTGTGCGCCTCTCTTATTACTTTTTTGTATCCCCCTGTTCTTCGGATACAATTCGATCCTTCTACGGCCAAATCTCAATTTGTGGAAAGCCTTCGATGGCTTCCTTATGAAAACATCAATTTTGATTTGGGTATAGATGGTATCTCTTTATTCTGCGTGATATTGACCACATTTCTGATCCCTATTTGCATTTTAGTGGGTTGGTCTGGTATGAGAATTTATGGGAAAGAGTATATTACAGCATCTCTAATTCGTGAATTTCTAATGATCGCCGTGTTCTGCATGCTGGATCCTCTACTATTCTATGTTCTTCCCGAAAGTGTGCCAATCCCTATGTTGTGCGGAGCTGAGCATCATCTATTCGCTGGGATAATTTCCTCTGCAGGGGCCTTGTGCAGTAAACCCCCTACGGGCGGTCGTCCATCGTCTTAAAGTAGTCCCCGTGAAGCTTTCGGGAATAGGGGTAGTCTTGTGTGTAAGCATAGCATTTCTGGTCGAACCCACCCAACTAAGAAGAACCGAACCTGACAGACACATCTTTTTCCTTTTTGGAGGGTACTCTGAGTAGTGGGTACCTCGTAGGACCTTGACCCGCCTACTCGGGTCTTGTATGGATATGCAAGAAGGGGTGCTCCTAGGTGTGTGTTGTGTGTAGGGGTTGTGTTTGTTCGCGAGAATGGATTCCTCGTCAAGTCAGTTTGGGGGGTGTGGACACACTTGCGCGAATTCGGGTAACGGCTACAAGGGATAAATCGAAAGGAAACTGTACCCGACCGGGGATGGACGTAAACTCGTAAGCTACCGAGGGTAGGGATAATCGTCCAGGTCTTATTGTGAAAGAAAAAAGCCGCCCCGCCACAGCAGGCGGGTTGCTTCCTCTGTCGTCGCCGGCGAGCTCTTGGTGAGGAGACCTTAGGAGAAGTTGCTAAAACAAAGGGGGAGGGGAGGATCGACCCGTTCAGTAGAATTTCGAAGAAAGACTGTTGGCAGCAGGCGGAGACATTTTTTGTGCCCCTTAAAAAAAAAAGGAAATGCGGGCAGGGTAGAGCTCGGCAGAGGGTTCGAGAATAGGGTCCTGTCCTTAAGATTCAGATAAGAAAAGAGTTCCAAACCTTTATGCATGCACCTCCGTACAAGTGCTGCGTACAAGTTCCATCCAGAATGATTGGGAAAGATCAAACCAATTTGAACCGCTCACATCACAGTAGTCCGTAAAGGCCGTAAGTCGAGGGGCAGCCATAACATAAGGCTATTCCTTTCACACCTCTCTCTCTATCTATAAGAGAGATCCGCTGCGTGAGCAACCCGACTGTGCCTTACATGTGCTCTACAGACCGCACTCCATCTTTATTCCCAACGAGCCCTTTTTTCTTTTGATTTGGAAGACGGGCGTTGCGTTCGGTTCGAAAGGCATTGTTTTCAGTATGTCTCCAGATAGGAGATAGGGCCCCAATAGTCTGGCTAGCTAGTGAGCGGTTCTCTTTCGGGCGGGCATCTACTGCAACGCAAGCACCATTGTTCGCCACCACCCGAGAAGCAAAATATTCGAGAGTCCAGGCTTAGAAATGAATTTAAAGGAAAGAAATGAAGAAAGGCCAAA
>JAPKLY010002684.1:0-22967 GCA_026898435.1 Prunella vulgaris | reverse complement strand
GGCGAGCTGCGTGGGCGAGCTGCCCCCAGGTGGGCGAGCTGCGTGGGCGAGCTGCGTGGGTGAGCTGCCCCCAGGTGGGCGAGCTGCCCCCCATGTGGGCGAGCTCCGGACCTCCGTGGATCCGTGCGTGTCCTGGCGACCTGTCAAGCCTTGGTGGTTATTCTTACGCCAATTGTGTTAGTTCGCCATGTCAACATTCGGCCAGCTCCCACATGTTGGTCAGGGCTGGCGACCTGGTCCTCGGCCTGCTGGGGACCTCGGCGAGGTCCTTGCCCACCTCGGTCAGCTCCCTCATGTTGGCGAACTACTCCGTGATTTATTCTTGTAATCCACTACCAGTAGTTTGCTTTAGTTCGCCTATCAACAATTAGAATTACCTACAATGCATAAACTACGTGAGATTTATAAATCTCGGTAAGCAGAAATTATGCATGATGTGAAGTTTCACTCAAAATCCTTCCCATGCACAATGCACTCTCATTTGAAAACATCAATTTATTTCTGAAAAACTTATTAAGGGTCCCTGGCACACTGTTAGATAGACATGCATTGAAATTATGATATGAAAATACAACTCAAGTTCTCATAGCATGGATCATTATCCGACTTGACAAATAGTACGGCCTTTACCCGGCTTGCATATAGTGCGGGCCATTACCCGTCTTGACAAATAATACGGGCCATTACCCGGCTTGCACATAGTACGGGCCATTACCCGGCTTGCATATGGTACGGGCCATTACCAGGCTTGCATAAAGTGCAGGCCATTACCCGGCTTGCATATAGTGCTCGCCATTACCCGTCTTGACAAATAGTACGAGCCATTACCTGGCTTGCACATAGTACGGGCCATTACCCTGCTTGCACATAGTACGGGCAATTACCCGGCTTGCATATAACATGGGCCATTACCCGGCTTGCATATAGTACGGGCCATTACCCGGTTTGCATATAGTACGGGCCATTACCTGGCTTGCATATAGTGCGGGCCATTACCCGTCTTGACAAATAGTAAGGGCCATTACCCGGCTTGCACATAGTACGGGTCATTACCCGGCTTACATATAGTTCGGGCCATTACCCGGCTTGCATATAGTACGGGCCATTACCCTGTTTGCATATAGTACGGGCCATTACCCGGCTTGCATATAGTACGGGCCATTACCCGGCTTGCATATAGTGCGGGACATTACTCGTCTTGACAAATAGTACGGGTCATTACCCGGCTTGCATATAGTGCGGGCCAGTCATACCAAGTTTGAAAACTTTCACTTGTTGTCACGCCCTAAAATTCTAAGCATTTCAAATCAGCGGAAGTCTCACTTTTAATTAATTTAATAAAACATTCTTTAGGACGTGCACCCATTTTACTAGCATTAAAATTCTTTTCTTTGAAAATCCTTGTTGAACTAAAATCAAACTTTCACGATAAATTGCTCATTCAATACATCCATAGAAATCATAAAAAAATACCTTGACAAACATTCATAACATATTTCAATAATATTCACTTAACATATTCATAGGAATCACAAAAGTAACATATAACATGCTTCAATAATATTCACATGTGAATTAAACTTATTCTAACATCATTCAACATGTAAGACAACAATTAAATCACGCAATAATACTTAAATAATTCAAGAACAGTAGCTGGTACGTGAAACTAACGAAAATAGTCTGGGTGTACTCATCAAAACTGGTTGTGTATAAAAACAGTCCACTAACTAATACCAAATCCATTTTCTTTAATACTATTATCTTGCCAAATCATCTAAGGCCTCTAAATACTCAAATAAATCATATTAAACATATTATAAAGACTTGCCACGCAAATTCATTTTTAAAACACTTGAAAAGCTCGTAAAACAAAGATAAAGGACTAATTTTGAGCTGAAACTTTAAAACGATTTTGCTCCTGATTTTATGACCAAAATACTTAATATTTTATGACTAATAAACTGCAAAAATTTTGAAAATAAGCTGGGCATAAATTCGGAAATTTGAAAACAAGAATTTTGAGGACTAGAAACACATAAAGGACTAAAACTGGAACCTCGACTTCTACTAAGTAAAAACCCATGAAATTTGGTCAACATACATTATAAATCATGGCAAACATTCTGGTAAAATTTCATAATTTTTGGAGTTATAAAACTTAACTTATTGATCATGCAAACTGAGGACAATAACTAATTTTCTTAAGAACAATTAAACACATAAACTAACACTTATCATACACATAATATTCGAACCATCAGCTGCTAACATATTAAATAAATTCATCAACTTAACTCCTAATAATCATGCAATTTAACACATAATCAAATAATAATACCTCATATAAATCCATAATAAAAATCCCATAAATCATCAAACCATAGCAAATCCTAAATCAATCATTTACGTGTCCATGCACTCATCGAATTAAAACATGCAAATGTCTTGTGGCAAACATAAAGTGCCGAAAACATTAAATAAAATACTTGCAACTTAAATAAAAGCCTACTTGGAATTATTTAATTAAACTTCAATCCAATAACTTCTTCTTTCTTTCATCACATCCACCTTCCTCCGCATCGCCAATCTCGTCACCTTACTCTTGAAAATCTGAAAATATAATTCGGTGAAGGGGTGAGCAATTATAAAATAATCACTCCGTGGGGATAGTTTAGTTCGAAGTCTAAATATAAAGGACACAATAACATGTAAACATACCCTTCTTTCTTAACATATGATACGACTTTCGTATCCATTCATTGATGATATAGCTGATCATCCTTAACATTCATTTGACAATATAGCTGATTGTCCATTCATAGATTGATGGTAGAGCTGACCATCCATTCATATTAGCACATAAACACATAATTGCATCAAACTAAATATTTAAAAGTCGAACTATAGTTACCACTTTTCACAGTTTAAACCCCCACCTTTTCTTGACGTGAAAATAGAGAAGTGTTGTACGTTGGCTTGCTAATTCCTTGCTCTAAGAACTCTCGAAAATCTGCCCTCCTTCTACTTCTACAAGCTGCTGAAAAACTGGTCCTCTAACTTCAAAACATGGCCGAATTTTTGTGCTAGGTGGCTGCTGACTTTTTCTTGGGTGTCTAAGGGTTTTGGGGCTCGATCAATACATATTTATAGAGTTGGAAAAAGTGTGTAGGGTTGGGGAAAGAGGGCTGGACGAAATTATGAAGAAAAGGCAAGAAAATTGGCCCAATATCTTGTTGTATCTCTATTTCCATACTTGGCAACTTATTTCCTTATTTAAAAGATCCTTACTAACTTTTTATTCTTGTGATACTTAACCTTCAAGCATGTATATTCTCTTGCATAAGAATATGACTTATTTACATAAATAAAGATACTAGAAATCCATGTCTTATACTCTCTTAATTTTTCGAAATTTTCCTTAAAGTCTAAGACCCATTATTTTCGAAAATACTACTAATACTATCCCAAGTATTATTTAATCCTATTCTTGGTCAAATCCTCATAAAGTCAAATCCCAAAATTTAACTTCCTCAATTACTAACATGCCCTTAATGAATTAATACTTAAGGAAACACTAATCTTAAAGGACTAATACTATAACCTCAACAATAATATTATTCTTCTTTCCTCTAATAATTCGAAACTTAAGTACTATCATAAGAGTCCAATTAATACTAATTGGGACAACTAATACTAAGCAACCAATTTAGAAATACTAAGGCATAACAACTTAAAGGACTAACCTTGTACTCACACAAACTCACGCCTAAAACCAAATAATTAAAGGACTAAAAGCTGCTGCCTATGAGGGGTGTTACACTTGTTAATGCATGATATGCATGATGCTCGTGCAGTCAATGACACTCAACAATGTTCACAAATTATTGAACTTACAGGTTCAGTCCACATCAAGTGCGGAGCTCACTGACTCCTTCAATATCACATATAGAGCTCACAAGCTCATACCACATCACATAGAGCTCACAAGCTCATTCCACATCAAATATATAAATTGCAGGCACATTTCATATAAGCGCAACGTATAATTCACAGATTACAATCCAATTAATTTCACATATTATCACTCAAACATTAATAAATCATAAAATAATATGTTTATGCATTGTAGTTGCAAATGAATTCCTATATACCTCAAATCCGCAAAAACAACGATAATATAAACCACTAATGCACTCTAGCGCCTCCTCGTATCGTATCTAACAACAATTAATTACAAATATTATTCAAATTTACTAAATAATTAATTTTATTCAAACTTTCACCTAATTAATAAAAATACTACTAAATCTTATGCACAAGAATTACCTAATTTTATCGAAACGAATCAAATTCTTTTTTCTTCTTCTTTTTTTTTCCCTTTTCTCGGCGATTCTGCTTTCTCTCTTATTTCTCATGTTGCATAACTGGGTGTGTAAACTAAATTATTTGGGGGTAAGTATATAAACTGGAGTTTCCACGCCTTTGACTCTTTTTTTTTTTCTTTCCGAATCTCTCTTCCTCTCGCGATCTCTCTCTTTCTCGATCTCCCTCCCCACTACTGGAGAAAATGAGTTCGAGGAAGTTGGGTTTATCCCCAAATCCCACCGCCTAACAGCCGCTTTTCCTTTTTTTATTTATTTATTTATTTATTATTATTAACTTACCTGTTAAGTTTTCCAATTGCCGCCACACTTAGTAACCTAGGATCATTATTTATATATATATATATATATATTATAATATATAATTATTTAATTATTCTATTTTTTACACTTTCTAGTTAATTACTACAATTTATCCTCAATTATCTGCACTTAACTTACACCACTAATACACAAATAATTTGTACAACATATTTATCCCACTATAGTCTCAAATAAAATAAACAAAGACCTTTTCATTAGTAAACAAATAAAGACATATACCAATTTAATAAATAATTTAACATTCAAAAGTAGAATAATTAGCACGACATCACAAATAACATATGAGTAATATAAAATATTCTCAAATAGTAAATAGCATGATAATAATTAAAGTGCACATAATGTATCAAATATATTCAAGTAATTATAAATTATCAAATAAATAATTTAAATGCGCATAAGGCATGAAATATATTCAAGCAATTATCATATAAGTAAATAAAATGCATGCAACACATGAAATATATTAGCCAATGAGTACGTAGTGAGAAACTCGGGTATTACATCCTCCCCTCCTTATAAAAATTTCGTCCTCGAAATTTCACTTACCTGAAAAGTTCTGGGTATTTGAATCTCATCTTATTTTCTCTTTCTCAAGTAGCTTCTTCTAATGACTGATTTTCCCATACTACTTTAACTAGTGAAATCTCTTTATTTCTAAGTTGTTTCACTTCTCGCAAGAGATTCTCCAGTGGAACTTCTTCATGACTAAGATCTGGTTTCAGCTCTATAGGTTCGCTTTTCAAATCATGTGCTGGATTCGCAATATACTTTCTCAATGCTGATACGTGAAACACATTATGGACTTGAGACATAGATGCAGACAAATCAAGTCTGTAAGTAACTTCGTCAATTCTCTTAGTAATGGAAAATGGATGACGTATCTCGGTCTAAGCTTTTCTTTTTTTCTGACTCGCATTATTCCTTTTAAAACTTTCAGAAATACCTGATCACCCACTTCGAACTCTAGTTTTCTTCTTCTTTTATCAGCATAATTTTTCTGTCGACTCTGAGCGGCTTTCATTCGTTCTCAAATCTTTGCCACTACTTCACTCATTTCTCTAATCAAATCTAGACACAGAAGTTTTTGTTCCCCGACATCATCCCAATGCACAGGAGATCGATATTTTCTACCGTAAATTGCTTCATATGGAGCCATTCTAATAGTAGACTGATAGTTGTTATTATAGGAAAACTCAATCAAAGGCAAGAATGTACTCCACTGACCTTGAAAATCTAACACACAAGCTCTGAGCATATTTTCTAGAATTTGTATCGTTCCCTCTGATTGTCCATCTGTCCGTGGATGATACGCAGTGCTGACAGATAATTGAGTCCCTAATGATTTGTGCAGGCTCTATCAGTAATTAGACCAAAATCTGGAATCTCTGTGAAACAATAGTGCGAGGTACACCGTGGAGTCTGACCATCTCTTGTATATATCTGGTCGTAACGGTCCACAGAATATGTGGTACAAATAGGTAGGAAATGAGCTGATTTAGTCAATCGGTCCACAATCATCCAGACTGCATCATAACCTTTAACTGTCTTGGGAAATCCTGTGACGAAGTGCATTATGATATTCTCCCATTTCCACTCCGGAATAAGACAGGGTTGTAAAGTTCCTGCAGGTCTCTGACATTCTGCTTTGATTCGCTAACAAGTCAAAAATTGTTCTACATATCGGACAATGTCTTTTTTCATACATGACCACCAGTAGAGCCATTTCGAGTCTCTATACATTTTATCAGCTCCAGGATATATACAAAATAGGGTGTCGAATATGCTTCGGTCATCACCTCTTCATGAATCTTATCAACATCAGGTACATACAATCTGTTTCTATATCGGAGTACACCATTGTCTGTTAACTGGAAATCAGAAGGTTCCCCTAATGTAATATCTTTCTTCACTTTAGTGAAATATTCATCACTCTGTTTTCCCCGTACGTGTGAATCTGATCCAACAAAGTTGGTCTAAGTGTTAAGGCCACAAGTTTCATCGTATAGGTAATGCCTCCAAATTTTGAGTGCAAACACCACTGCTGCCAATTCCAAGTCATAAGTAGGATAATTCTTTTCATATTCTTTCAATTATCGGGAAGCATATGCTATCACTTTATCGTTCTACATTAGTATACACTCGAGTCCATTCTTCGATGCATCATTATAAACTTTAAAACCTCCAGTCCCAGTTGGAATTGCTAAGATAGGAGCTGATGTCAAATGTTTCTTCAATTCCTGAAAACTCTATTCACATGACTCTGTCCACTTATAAGCTACGTTCTTTCGAGTCAATTGTGTTGGGACAATCTGAGTATTTTGATTAGATCCCAAAACCCCTGATGAATTTGCCTAAGTACAGTTGTTCAGGATTGTCTAGTTCAGGATAGTCAGGTTAGGGACTCAGTTCAGGGGGAACATGTTGAAGACTGAAGAATATTGGAGTCGACCCAATTATTTGAAGTCTGAAGTACAATTCATCCCGAAAAAGGTCAGAGTCAGTCTTGCTGAAGATTGCCTGAACTAAAGTTGAAGATCGAAGCTTGAAGAACCATCCTGAAGACAATCTGGAGTTCCATTGACTGATGTTTCTACTGAGTACACTAAGCATGCTCAGGACAGAACTTAGTCAGTGAAGAGTAAGTGTAACCTATCAGGCCGAGCTGAATGCTCGTAAGACCTGACTTAGGCCTTGGGTCAGTTTATCTGACTCGTGTAAGTCCAAAGCAAAAAGGTTACACATACTGGGCTAAATAATTTATCAGGACGAGCTGAATGCTTGTAAGACCTGACTTAGGCCTTGGTTCAGTTTACCTGATCCATGTAAGTCCAAAGCAAAAAGGTTATTTATGCTATGGGACCGAGATAAAGAGAATGTCAGTAAGACTCCGATAAAGACAAACATTCAGGCTGAGTCATTAATAAGAGACTCAGAGTATTGAATGTACGAGGAAGGACAAGTGTCAGGTGGTCAACTAGCCGTTTGTATGGAGAGCCAATGATCTTTCGACACGCATGTACGGAGTCTACACAGCAGTTAATGCAGCATTTAATGCATCTCAGAGTTGTAGGCGGCAGGACAAAGATTGCCAGATTAAGCATGGTGATTAGGTCAACAGTACATCTAGCCTGCAACTACCCTAAATAGGAAAGATTTGTAAAGATCTCCTCCAACGGATCTTTTTCAAATCTTACCTATAAATACAGAGAGCCTTTGATTAGGGTCATAATTGCATGTTTTAGCACTCATTTTAATATGCTTTTAGTGATATTATGTTCATATTTGACCCTATTATGTGATACTTTGTGTATTTAACCCTTTTTGGCTTGGAAGTTGTGATTGTAGGTGAAAATGAGCAAAATGAGGAAGAAACGAGCAAGATCGAAAAAAGTCCAAATTCTAGAGTTGAGCAAAATGGAGAAATTGCTATCCTATGTTGAAGAGCTTGAAGAGAGGGTTTCAACGAAAGAAGAATCGAGTCAATGCGGAGTTCAAGAGCTCAAGATATGATAAAAACAAGGAAGTCATGCCTCGACCGAGACTAAGGCCTCGGGCGACACGGATTCCTTCTTCGGAAGACAGGCCTCGCGCGACCTCATTCCCTGGATCGACAGGCATTTCTCGAGTGAGCATGTCGACCAAGCCTGGTCGACAGTTGCTCAGCTCTTGGACGACAAGAGGGCCTTCTGTCGACCAGCTGTCGCCCAAGTGGTCGACAGTTGCTCAACTCTTGGGTAACAGCAGCTCAGTTTTCTAGGATTTTCAGGGCTATTTTCGTATTTTTGCGCGTTTTAATGAAGGGCATCTTCGTCAATGATCCAAGGGCACTATATATACTTCCATCTCAGATTTTCAAAAGGACTTTTATCATTTTCTTAGATTCATATTCTCTCACTAGATTAGGAGAAGTTAGAGGTAGTTTCCAAGTTGTGTTCTTAGATTTCCATTTACTATTTCGATGATTACTTGTGATCTACCGTTCGGATCGACGATCAGTTTTCTCCTGCATTCTTAGCATAGCTCAAGCTACATTTCTACAGATTGATTTTCAATTTCTATTATCGGATCATTTTCTAGCTTATAGAGGTAATCTTGTATCTTTTCAATTCCAATTGTAATAGGTAAATTCTTGAATACTTTGTATAATTCCTGCATAATGATGAATGTAGTTACTTCAATTTCTTTATTGCTTATTAAATTAGCCATGGGCTAATCCCTTTGTGTGTTGGTGTATGATTCCTATGGATTAGTGTGGTGTTTATGTTAATATTATGAATGCTTGAGATGTTGTATGATCAATTCTCTATTTTGATGGTTTGTATGAATGCTTATATGCATAATTAATTGTATGGGCCATTAGGACTTAGTCTCATACGAAAGTTGGGCTATTTACCTAAAACATTCTTGTTATTAGGTCGTTGCATACTAAGTGTTTGTTAAAATTCCTAAGATAGTGAGAATTACCTTAGAGAATTGGAAAGACAATTAGAGGCTCTTTATGTGCATTTAGGGAGACCTTTGCATATTAGAGTGGCTTGCCTATTGATTGTACAATACCTCAATGCATGAGTAAGTGATACTTCACCACATGAAACATAGGATAGTACACTAATACACTTCTCACACAACTTGCTCACTTTGTGAATCAAGGTGATAGGTAGTTTACTCGTTTGACGCACTTGTAGACATAGATACCATATCCCCTTTACTTGCTTTGTGATTTTTGAATTAAGAACAATGATCTTACCTTACAATCCGCCATCTCCTTTGGTTTCGATATTAAATAAACTTGGTTAAGCTTGCCATCACAATAACGATCGTGTACACTTGCACGTAGACACCTTTTGGCTAAACAAGTTTTTGGCACCATTGCCGGGGAGACGACTTGTTTGTTTGGTTGCTTGATAGTTGTTCTTGTTTTTCATTTTGTCTTTACTATTTTTAGTGTGAGAAGTTTTGATACTTGATTCTTTCTAGGTGTATGCACACAAAACGTCAAGGGGTATATCTTCTACCCTTAGACTTGGATCTTGAAAATAGCCTAAGAAGAAGAAGGAGAGAAGCTCGTTTGAATCAAATCAACATGGAGAATAATATGAATGAAGCTCGAGATGAGATAAGAGAAGAAGAGCCCTTAAGAGGACAAGTACATCAATGAGAAGAGAATTTTGCTAAAAGAGAGGTTCCACTTTAACCACAACCTATACCACACCAATACCCACCTTATACACCACCAAATCAACCTTACTACCCACCTTAGAAAACTATCAGGACTGATTCTACATCCTCATCAGTAAAACTGTACACCAGCCTTAACCACCATTTACTAAGCAAACTCAGAGAAAACGTTTTCAGAAACTAAAACGAGTAGATTCTAAGGGCTCACTTTCCGCACGTACTCTAGCTTACTGAGATAGTAGTCCAACTGACTTGCTTCTGAGCAGTCAGTAGGTTTGTTATCTCTATTGAGCTTCTGAGCACATTACTCACACATAGTTTTACCTCTGCGAACTATCAGTTTTGCTGAGTATCATCAAGATCTTCCTGAATGAGCATTTTGGGACTAACAAGTGGTATCAGAGCTGTGGTTCAAAAGACCACTGACTTTGTTTACCAACAGTTTCTAAGGAGAAACTTTTGGTGGGCAACTGAACAGATCTTGTTTCTGAAAACTTACATTCAGGCATCCAGTTCTAAATGCCTCGAAGGCAGTCTTCCTGAATTCTCTATTGACAATTATGATTATTGGAAATTCAGGGTCCTTGCATATCTCTACTCCATCCATGATCAGATGCCCCAGGTGATTGAGCATGGTCCGATCAGATTTATGAGGAAACTTCAGACCACATGGCCCGTAGCTGGCAATGTCCCTGTTCCGGCTGCCAGAGATGAGCCTGTGGAGAGGTCCGCGCTTACATCTGATCAGATTAAGCAAGTCGGACTGGATAATATTGTGAAGAACATTATACTCCACACCGTTTCTTATGAAAACTCGGTTAGGCTCATGCACCTGACTACTGCGAAGGAGATCTGGAATGCACTGTAGGAGATGAGTGAGGGCTCAGAGAAGATCAAGGAGAACAAGAGAGATCTTGCTATCAGAACGTTTGAGGCCTTTCGGATTTTGGAAGGAGAATCCATCGATCAGATGGAAGCTCGGTTCATTAAGATGATGAACGAGCTAGCAACCCTTGGGAAGGACTTTCCCAAGAGGGAGGTGTCATCTAAAATCCTGAACTGTCTCCCTGAAAGACGGGACCCAAGAGTGATCTTGTTAAAGAACACTCAGGACCTCACAAACATTCCTTACTCTCACCTATTCTCAGAGTTAAAGGCTTCGTAATTTGACCTCGATAAGAGGAAGAAGAAGGGTGCTGTTAGTGAGGACGTGAGTGAGGAAAAGACACCAGAAAAGGAAAAGAGCGTAGCTCTTAAAGCTACTCTTGAGCCTGAGGCTGGATCTGGCTCGAAATCACTCAGAGATATGATCAAGGATGAGCTAGCCCTGGAGTACCGCCTGATGGCACGGAGATTCGAGAAGCTGAGCTCTCGTTTTGGCAGGTATAAGAAGTTTTATACTGACTCTCATGATCGCAGGTATTCCAACCCCAGGAGATCGAGCCTCCGGAGGGAAGAAATGAGGGGTTCAGATTCCAGGAGAGAGAGAGAGGAGCGTGAGCGGCACAGAGATGAGAAGAGGAGAGATGATGCTGATCCCAGAAGATCCAGCTCCAAGCCTGAAGGATCATCAGTGAGCCGGAGGGAGTCATCAGATAAAAAGTACACTGACAAAAAGGGTGTTTCTGATGTAGATCAGTGTTACCACTGCCACAAGACCGGACATTATCAGTATGATTGTCCGCAGCTCAGCGCTCGAGAGAGAAGATCGGAGAGCAAAGAGAGAGCTCAGGGCATCAGACCGGAGATAAATGCTTGCTGAGGATTCCTCAGATTCTGATGGCCCAGGACGCCGGTCCCCTGAACTCTTCTCTGATGAGGAGTATGATGATCTCTGCCTGATGGCAGATGATGAGGTATGTTCTTCTGCCTCTTCTCCTGATCACGTACCTGAGCTTAGGTCAGACTCAGCAGGAGAACTCGACCTTCAGCTCGCCCTAAAGAAATTGATGGTTGACTTCTCAAGGCTGCTGGAGACTCATATTCACACAGTGGATATGAACGCACAATTGAGCGGGGAGAATGATCAGTTAACTGAGTATTAGGAAGCCCTCAGATAAGTAAACCTTCAGGAAGAGTTGCTTCATGCTTGGAATAAGCATGATGAAACCCCACTGGCGGTTGAAAGACTGAATGGTGTAATCAGCTCACTGATTGAGACTCGTGACACTGATCTGTTCCTTGCTCAGGAACAACTGATGAATGAGCGAATTACTCTAAGAGAGATGTTTGAAATTGAGTGCCAAGCTCACCTCTGTGCTGAGCAAACCACTTGGGATCTTGAGCTGATCTCAAAAGAGAATGCTCATCAGAAGTTGGTGCTTCAATACACCACTGAGATTGAGACCCTGAAAAAGGCGAATGAGCACCTTGAGGAAAAGCTGAAGAAGTTACACACATCTTCCCAAGTGGTTGATGAGTTAACAAGTTTCTCTCAGCTGACTGATGGTGCAAAAGTTGGGTTAGGCTATGATACCTCAAACGACCCAAAGGGCAAGAAGAAGAGAGGTGCTTCAGGGAGCAACTCTCAGAAGAAGTTTGTCCCTGCCCAAACTGACGACAAGAGCCCAAGTGTTGCTCATCAGGATAAAGGCAAAGGGAAGGAGAAAGTGCCTGAACTTGTCAGGCAAAGGACTGAGGAATCTAGGCCGAAACCTAAGGGAAAGGCCCAGGCTCCTCATCCTGAGCCAAGGGCGAAGGACCAAGGAAACTCCAAGGCTCAGCCTAGGAATTCCCAGGCCCGAAGGAATTCTGCTCCAAGCTCTTCTCAGGCACAACCTCAAAGTGCTCAGGGTGGAAAGAACTCAGGTCAGGGGAGGCCTCAGGCAAGGCCAAGGAATACTGAGGTTCAGAGGCCTTATACAGGGCATAGGGCCCATCAGGAGCGTCCCAATCCTCAGAGGAGAAGGACAAACCAAATGGCCCCTGAAAGGCAATGGAGACCTTACTCCGATAACACTCAGGCCAGACCTCCAGTGCCTAGAGGTCAGGCCCGAGCTGCTCCTTCTTAGGACAGACCTCAGCCCAATGCACCCAGGCCAAGGAGGAATAGGAGGCCAGCCCCCAGGAATCAATCCAGGGCTCCTGAGACTCAGCCTGACACACATACACCCTCAACTTCCCAGGCACAAAGGAAGAAGAGGACAGTGTATGTTGATGTTTCAGGGAGACAGGTTTACACTTCTGATGCCATCAGAATTGTTAAACAAATATGTCAGGAGGATATAGTGTGGAGTTTACATCTAACATATGTCTTGTGAAGGATAAATCTACATTGCAGGTTCTGATTACAGGTGTCAGGAGAGGGAATGTATACTTTGCTAACTTTAAGAGCAGCTCTCTTGAAACTTGTTTGGTCGCTAAGAGCTCATCTGAGCTCAGTTGGCTTTGGCATAAACGCCTGTGTCACTTAAACTTCAAGATTATTAACAAAATCTCTCGACTTTCTCTTGTAGAAGGTCTACCCAATGAAGTTTTTTGCAAAGACCACGTGTGCGGAGCATTTCAGGAAGGCAAGCAAACTAAAGCTTCATTCAAAGAGAAAGATGCCTTCTCAACTGACAGAGTGCTTCAGCTACTGCACATGGATCTCTTTGGTCCGATTACACCTGTCAGCATGAATGGTAGGAAATATACCCTTGTTGTTGATGATTATTCCAGGTACACATGGGTGATTTTCTTGCTGAACAAGAAGGAGACTCAGGTCAAGCTTCCGGAGTTACTCAAGAAATTTAGTACTGAACAGGGTCAGAGCATCGTCAGGTTCAGATCAGATCGGGGAACTGAGTTTATTAACTCAATTATAACTAATTTTTGTACTGACCCCAACTGGATCCTAGCTATGCAGGATGAGCTCAGTCAGTTTGATCGAAATAAGGTTTGGGAGTTAGTTGATAGACATAGGCGTCAACATGTTATTGGCACCAAGTAGGTCTTCAAGAACAAGAGGGATGAGAAGAATGTTGTAGTCAGAAACAAGGCCAGACTAGTGGCAAAGGGTTACTCTCAGGCCGAAGGAATCGACTACGATGAGACCTTTGCTCCGGTCGCAAGGTTGGAAGCAATCAGGTTGATTTTGGCATATGCAACATTCAAGAAGTTCAAAGTGTATCAGATGGACGTAAAGAGTGCCTTTCTGAATGGTGTACTGAACGAGGAGGTTTATGTTGAGCAACCTCCAGTGTTCGAAGTTGGGAATAAAGTATATCACATGAAGAAAGCTCTTTATGGCCTGAAGCAAGCTCCGAGAGCTTGGTATGATACACTTTCTCAGTTCCTGATAGACCATGGATTCGTGAAAGGAACAGTGGATAGAACCATCTTCAGGATATCCGAAGGGGAAGACATTCTCTTGGTTCAGATTTATGTGGATGATATAATATTTGGATCTCCTAATCTGAAGCTTTGTGAGAAATTCTCCAAGCTGATGACTGGGAAATTTGAGATGTCAATGATGGGAGAAATGGACTTCTTTCTGGGTCTCCAAGTCAGACAATCAGACTCCGAAATTTTCATTAATCAGTCCAAATATGCGAGGGACTTGATTAAAAAATTTGGAGTTCAGACCAGCGAAGTGTCACGTATTCCCACGAACATAAATGAGAAATTGGATCCTGACAAAATAGGAGCCTCAGTGAATCAGACTGAATATAGGGTACTGATTGGATCCTTATTGTACTTGACTGCAAGTCGTCCTGACATCACCTATGCAGTCGGAGTTTGTGCAAGATATCAGTCTGATCCGAAGAAAAGTCATCTAGAGAGTGCTAAAAAGATACTGAAATACCTGAAGGGTACAGTCAACTTGGGACTTTGGTATCCCTCTGATGACAACCTAGAACTGACTGGCTATTCTGATGCTGATTATGGAGGGTGTAGGCTTGATAGGAAATCAACTACAGGCACATGTCAGTTTCTAGGGAGTAAACTGATCTCTTGGTTTTCTAAGAAGCAAACTAGTGTTGCAACGTCTACTACTGAGGATGAGTAAATGGCGGCAAGCAGTTGTTGCTCCCAGATCCTTTGGTTGAACCAACAACTGAGAGACTACCAAATAGAGGCCACTGAAGTCCCAATTTATTGTGACAATAATAGTGCCATTGCCATATCCCAAAACCCAGTCTTACACACAAGGTGTAAGCATGTAGACATTAGGCATCACTTTATTAGAGATCATGTTGAGAAGAAGGATATAAGGATGGATAGGGTCCCTACTGACAAGCAGAGAGCTGACATCCTGACTAAGGCTTTGCTTGAAACCAAGTTTGTTGAGTTGTCAGTAGAGTTAGGAATCCTTGACCCAGGCTTAAGGGATTCAATATTAATCACAGTTCAGTATGCATAAGGTCAGGGGGTGCAACTAACTAAGGATCAGTTTGGAAGGTCAATGGAGAGAAGGTGAATGGTTGAAGGGGGAACAGTCAGTAAAAGGATGGTCAGTATAGACTGACTAAAGTTCAGGACACTGAGTTCAGGGCTTGTCACCCTGTTAGGTCAAATGTGGTATCAGTCAGATATCAAAATCTGACTGACTGGTATGTTTCCTGAATTATTTTAGTCATCATATCTTCCTTACATCATCTTTGATACTGTCTACCGAGTTGTCAAATCATATCTTTTTATCATACAATCTCAGCCATTCATTTATTTTCGGTTATTATTTAATGCAATAATTTGAATTAAATACGGACATCCTCTGACGTGCATTAAATGCGAAGGAGGCGGGAACTCTTTCCGATAAAGTTTTTTAATTATGATCTTTGAAATCCGAAACTGCCCAATCCACGTGCATGCAACTTTAGGATTTAATCTAAACCGTTAAATACTAAAGGTCTTTTATTCTGAACCGTCCGATATAAATGAACTTTTAGTATAAATAGGTGTCGATCTCACCTTCAGAAAACTTTCCACATTATGAGATTCTTGCATCCTGTACTATATTTCTCTCTCTAACTAATCTTTCAGATTTCAATGGCGCCTTCCAAAACCACCATGTTTCTTGCTAATCTGGAGGCACTGAAGGGCCAAGTCAACTATGAGACGATGGCGGACTTCTCCTCTGGGCACCCAGACATCATGCCCATTCAAGAATGGGTCACGAAGGCTGGAATTCTCGACTGGGTCTTGAAGATGCCGGAGAAGTTATGTCCATCTCTAGTTGCTGGGTTCCTGATTAGGTTGCGGGAGAACGCAGAGGGTGAGGTGGTCTCTTCCATTCCTACCCAACACTCTGCTGAGGTTGATGGAGATACTGGGGTGAAGAGAACCTGGATCAAAATCAATGTCAGGAAGCTGGTCAGGGAAACCTTCAATCTGCAGCATTCTGAGGAGGAGAAGCAGTTAGATCTTCCCCATACTTATGGTATTAGGAAAGAGCAGCAGATTCAGAACTCTTTTGCCGATGGGAAGCCTTTGATCAAGGCTAGACTCAACAAGTCAGTTCTGACTCCTGTTGCAAGGCATTAGCTAGACTTGGTTAGTCAGTCAATCATGGCAACTGCTGGAGGGAAAGAGCAAGTGTCTAGGCCGAAGTTGTACATGATGAAAGCTGTGGTGGAAGACAAGCTTTTTGACTGGGAGGAGTTCTTCATTCAGCAGGTGGTTGTTGAGAGCAACAAGGTGATTGAAGGAGCTGATGGGACTTGCACATTCTCGAAGCCAATCCACTATGGTACTCGCATCTCTCTGATGCTTCAGACTCTAGGCCTTGGAGATCTGGATAGAGAGAATTTCATTGACCTGACTGGTAAGCAGACTCTCTACAAGAGCTTGTCAGCTGGGAAGGGCAAGTCAGTGAAAAAGAAGAGTGAGAAGAAACCTTCGGAGAAGAAGGAGTTGGAGAAGACCACTACTACCATCAAATCCATTATTGTGAAGCTGAAAGACTTATCAAAGGCTAGGTCTGTATCACCGTCTAAGGACAGACTGACAAGGAAGCCCACTGAGGATGAATCATTGGAAGATGAGATGGTGGTGGAGGATCCGAAGGGAAAGGTGAAGTCTGATCAGGGTTCTGATTCTGAGAACGCTCAGGAACCAGCTCTGGTGGATGATCCTACAATTGCTCAGGAGATTGAGCAACAAGTTGCTCAGGAAGTTAAGCGAGAAGCTGGTTTGACTCTGGAACCAGCCATTTCTGCACCAATTCAGGAACCAGATCTTGTTCTGGAAGGTGGTAAAGCAGATGAGCAGATTCAGTCTGCACTGATCGTGGTTCCTGCAATGGTGGCCGGGTTGGAGATAACTCCGGCAGCTTCTAAGGTGAAGGGACAGGAAGAGAAAGAGAAGGACGTAGAGGTTCAGGGGGAACCAGACAAGGGGGAACCCATGGAGGTTGAGAGGACTCAGGTGGAGTCTGAGCATCAGTCTGAACTATCTACTACTGAAGAGACACCACTGATGATTGAAATGCCTTGGAGATTTCCAGCTCCAGCTGACGGTAGCCTGACTACGTTTGAAGTGCTGACTACGTTTGAAGTGCTGAGCTGGAGAAGGCTGAAGGTGTTGGGATGGAACTGGTGAAAGTTCCAGAAGTTCAGGTGGAGGAAGGAAAGAAAGGGAAGGAAGTGATAATGATTGCTGAGGATAGTCAACAAGGTGGCACTGAAGGGGTCAGTGCACCGGCCGATGAAGCACTCCCTGGACCCGGGACTGCTAAGGCTTCTAGAGAGGGTCCATCAGGTCTGGTCCTGAGCAAACGACGGTTGGATCACTCAGCAATCCTTATATGTGCAAAACTCTTCACGAGCACTTGCCAATCTTCACAGGCGGGTGATTGTTTTTTAGGGAAAAACAAGGAGGTTCAGTGACTCTACTGACCTCATCAGCAAAAGGATGACATTGCTGAATCAGGATCTGATTTGCTTGGATGCAGAATGGGCGGAGGCGATGGCCAATCTTGGAGTTTATTTTGGCACTGAGGTCACAGCAATTGTAGCGCAAACATCAGAGACACTTAAAGCCTGCACCAAAATGACAGTTGATGCCCTATCTGAGCAGGATGAAAAGTTCAATACTTTGCTGAGTCAAAAGGTGGAAGAAAAATTTGCTCAGATGATGGGAGAAATCAAGGCGGAGTTGTTAGCTGAACTGACCGCCAAGATTCAATCAACTGTTGCTGAAACCTATGTCCCAATGAAGACTGACATCACCAAGGCCGTTTCCACTGAGGCCAAGGACCAACTGAAGATCTACGGTACTGATGTCAATTTTCTGACAGGCCGTATGCAAGATTACGAAGAGATTCAACATGATATGTCTCACAGATTTGAATTGCTTGCCCAAGCCCTTGAGGAGGTCATCAAGAAAGTAAATGCTGATGATGCCAAAAAGGGGGAAGGAATAGCAAGGAAGAAGAAACTGATTCAGTCAGTGCTGTAAAAATCAGGCCTTGGTCCCAGTGGAGAGGAGAAGAAATGGACGAGGTCCGAATCTGCGGCTGAGGCGAGTCAGAGTCAGCCCGCTCAGAAAAAGCTGAAGCAGACTTCAGAGGATCCTTTGGCTACCATCTGGGAAGAATCAGAGGAAGCTCAGTATCCTGGTTCGACTCAGAAAAGGGTTCCTGAGATGACCGAGAAGGAAAGGATGGCGAAGTTAGAAATTATCATATGCCTCGGTCAGATTCAGAGGCTAAAAGAGTCCAATGAGTATTTATCCACTCAGTTGGAAAAATACAAGTCTGCTCAGGCTCCGTAGAAGAAGACTCAGCGGAAGCTTAAGGCTGTTCAGGGTTAGGGACCCCTGAAGTTCATGCTGGTTGAGGAGATCATTCCGGTGGAAATGATGGAACATTGGATTCCAGTCCGGAATAGGTGGAGCTACCTGTTCGATGTAGTAGAAGTCTGGGGTGATCTGAATAAAGATAAGGCGGACACCTTCCACTACTGGATGTCGGAGGGGTATCCAAATCTCTGGATCAATATCACCAGACATGCTGACACACGAGGTGTAGCGATCACTCCTCCTGAATTGGTCAGGTACTCCCCTCCCCTCATCGGAAACTCAAATAAGCTGGACAGGGCAGCCATACATGCCGAGGTTGTCAGAGTTGCCCAAGTTTCGAATATTGCAACTGATCAAATCAAACTGGATCTTTGCCTGAGAAGGGTGCTCGACATGTACGGAATTTCAGCTAGCCGCTGGGAAGGAGAAGAAGAGTGAATAGATCAGGAGTTAGTTGGTCAGGTACTTTATTGTAATAGCTTCAGGATTATGTACCCTTTTTGAATATCAATGAAGTTATTTATTGTTCCTGAGTGCAACTTCTTGTTGACTCTTGATCTATCTTTCTGCACTCTTATCAAGAACTGTACTAACTCATTCCTTGTTTTCATCTTATAGACTAAGTGCCTAGTTTGTAAGGAGGTACTGAGTTGTTTTCACTGACTAAGTCAGTTGATTGTTTAGATGAATAGGAATTTGCTTAAGGGTTTTGGCATCATCAAAAACGGGGAAATTGTTGGGACAATCTGAGTATTTTGATTAGATCCCAAAACCCCTGATGAATTTGCCTAAGCACAGTTGTTCAGGATTGTCTAGTTCAGGATAGTTAGGTTAGGGACTCAGTTCAGGGGGAACGTGTTGAAGACTGAAGAATATTGGAGTCGACCCAATTATTTGAAGTCTGAAGTACAATTCATCCTGAAGAAGGTCAGAGTCAGTCTTGCTGAAGAGTGCCTGAACTGAAGCTGAAGACCAAAGCTTGAAGATCTATCCTGAAGACAATCCGAAGTTCCATTGACTGATGTTTCTACTGAGTACACTGAGCATGCTCAGGACAGAATTTAGTCAGTGAAGAGTAAGTGTAACCTATCAGGCCGAGCTGAATGCTCGTAAGACCTGACTTAGGCCTTGGGTCAGTTTATCTGACTCATGTAAGTCCAAAGCAAAAAGGTTACACATACTGGGCTGAATAATCTTTCAGGACGAGCTGAATGCTCGTAAGACCTGACTTAGGCCTTGGTTCAGTTTACCTGATCCATGTAAGTCCAAAGGAAAAAGGGTTATTTATGCTATGGGACAGAGACAAAGAGAATGTCAGTAAGACTCCGATAAAGACAAACATTCGGGCTGAGTCATTAACAAGAGACTCAGAGTATTGAATGTACGAGTAAGGATAAGTGTCAGGTGGTCAACTAGCCTTTTGTACGGAGAGCCAATGATCTTTCGACACGCATGTACGGAGTCTGCGCAGCAGTTAATGCAGCATTTAATGCGTCTCAGAGTTGCAGGCGGCAGGACAAAGATTGCAAGATTAAGCATGGTGATTGGGGCAACAGTACATCTAGTCTGCAACTACCCTAAATAGGAAAGATTTGTAAAGATCTCCTCCAACGGATCTTTTTCAAATCTTACCTATAAATATAGAGAGCCTGGCACCCATTCAAGGTTAACGAGAAATTTCAAAGCGAAAGCTCTCAAGAATCCAAGCACTCAAAGCATACTTTGAAAAACACTCTGCAATTAAATTTTCCTAGTGTTATAGTAGGATTCACTATGTATTTTTGTAGTTTGATAGCTCTAATCTTTAGCATTGCTTTGTATTGCTAGGGCTGTCCTTAGTTGGAAACAAAGAATACCAAACCTCTTAGGGTGTGAGATTGGTTGGTTAGAAGGACTGAGACTTATAAAACCACCCAGGGGTCAGTTCCTAAGAGAGGAAGTTGGCTATTCGTGTCCCTTGGCACGTAAAAACTAAGTACCTATCCTCAGGGTTTTGAGGATAACTTCCTATTAAGTCAGGTCGTGGATGTAGGAGTTGGTTATCTCCGAACCACGTTAAAAAGACCCTTGTGTGTTGATTTACATTCTTGTTCAGGATCATAACTGTCATCATATTAAACTGAGCATACTGCATTGTTTAGAAAACTTTCAGGACTGATTCCACATCCTGATCAGTAAAACTGTGCACCAGCCTTAACCACCATTTACTAAGCAAACTCAGAGAAAATGTTTTCAGAAACTAAAACGAGTAGATTCTAAGGGCTCACTTTTCGCACGTACTCTAGCTTACTGAGATAGTAGTCCAACTGACTTGCTTTTGAGCTGTCAGTAGGTTTGTTATCTCCACTGAGCTTCTGAGCACATTACTCACACTCAGCCTATCTGACTCCATTACTGACTTGTCCCTGCTGCCTCTGTGGACTATTAGTTTTGCTGAGTATCATCAGGATCTTCCTGACTGAGCGTGTTAGAGAATTTTTCTGAGTATTCAGAAAAATCTGACATCAGTGTATTCCCCCCCATACACTGATTATACTCGTTTCAGGACCAACAAATTGTGTCAAAGAAGAAGTAATCTTGGAAAATCCCTCTACAAATCGACGTTATATCCTGTTAGTCCAAGAAAACTACGCGACTCTGATGGATTTTTTGGTTGTGGCAAATTACCAATAGATTCAACATTGCCTGGGTGAACTGAAATTCCTGCTCAGATATCACGTGTCCCAGAAATACAACGCGATCTAACAATAATTCACATTTCTTGAACTTCGCATATAATTGTTTCTCTTTCAGAACCTCTAACACATTTCTCAAATGCATTTCATGGTCTTCTTTAGTCTTGGAATAGATCAAAATATCATCGATAAATGCAATCACAAACCTATCCAAGAAGTCTTTATATACTAGGTTCATAAAGTCAATGAACGCTGCTGGGGCATTTGTCAGTTCAGATGGCATTACAAGAAATTCATGATGTCTGTATCTCGTACTAAATGCGGTTGTAGGAATGTCCTCTACTTTTATCTTCAGCTAATGGTACCCAGATCGCAAGTCAATCTTCGAAAAGATAGATGTACCTTTAAGCATCCTTCTTTCGAACAAACAGAATCGGTGCTCCCTAGGATGAGAAACTAGGACAAATGAAACCTTTGTCTAGTAGTTCTTGAAATTGTATTTTTTAGCTCTTTCAACTCTGCAGGTGCCCACTTGATAGGGTGATTTGGAAATAGGCGACACTCCGGGTTGTCACAAATTCGATTTCACGATCTGGTGGCAATCTTGGTAGATCATCTAGAAATACTTCAGGGCATTTTTGTAAAATTGGTACATCATTAACAGTTGAACATTGTTGCCCCTCAATGGTCATCACGCTTACCACATAACCCTCAAAGCCACTTTCCAGTAATCTCTGTGCTTTAACAGCTGATATTGTAGGAAATCTGAAGCGTTTCTTCATTACGACAAAAGAAAATGATTCTTCTCCCTCTGGCTGAAAAGTAATTACTCTTTTTCTGACAGTCATTGGTAGCACCATATTTTAATAACCAATTCATACCTAATATCACATCATAATCGTTCAGACCCAGCATAATCAAATCAGCATACAATTCTCTGTCTTCAATAGAAACAATGCACCAACGTAGTATCTGATTGATTTGTATCGAATCACCGGGGAACTTATCAAATCTGACTTTGGTTAGGTTAGGTGTTCTACCTAGCTTTCTCACATACTCAGTGGATGCAAATGAAAATATAAATCTAGAATCAAATAATATAAAAGTAGACAAAGATAGAGATTTTACAGATGATAAACGACCCCCTTTTTTTTCACAAACCATTATGTAATTCACTCTAATAACATTAATCCTCTTAATTAGTAGTGTATTAACACCAAGTAATTGCACTTATCATATAGCGTAGGAATGAGAAACAACTTGTCTTTATCCTATTACAACATGTAATTTATGTACTTAGTTAAGATCTCATGCGTATTTTCCACAGTGCACTCTATATAAAACAATTACAAATACTTTCCTCAAAACTTTTAACAAAAACCTAAATCCACACGTACCATGACTACCACACACATACTGCACGTCAATGCACATGCACGATCACACATGCTCACCAGCACACACTGCTGCAGTCGGCGGCTCGTTGGTGGCGACCAAACAATAGCATCTTAGAAACAGTAATGTTATGCAGAAGTAAGGTAGTAGGGATCATTCTAAAGCATATAATCATTCTAAACTAACATAGTTCATATTACACATAATATGAACAAAATTTAGATAAGCACTTACTGGATGTAGCCGGACTCCTGCAAGTTCTGAGCTCGTGTACATAGACAGTCTA